>SJYX01020461.1:86421-110451 GCA_006410675.1 Oreotragus oreotragus
TGAGCGACTGAACTGAACTGAACTGAAAACTGTATTGGTTTCTTAATTTTGCTATTATTGATCTTTTTTTTTTTTTTGAAGTGAAGGTGAAAATCCCTCTGTTGTGTCCAACTCTTGGAAACACCATGGACTATATAGTTCATGGAATTCTCCAGGCCAGAATACTGGAGTATATAGTCTTTCCCTTCTCCAGGGGATCTTCCCAACCCAGGGATCAAACCCAGGTCTCCTGCATTGCAGGCAGATTCTTTACCAGCTGCATTATCTTCTTTTATATTTTTCACTTATCTGTCCAACTGCTTCACCTTGTCTTTTATTTACTGGGACACAGGAGTAAAATAATTTTAAATTCCCGGTGTATCTTTCTACTGCCATTTAAATCTGCTTTCAAACGTATGAGATGGTGAGATGATATGAGACGACAGTGGGGCTGCACCTAACCAGAATGTCAGCGCTCACATGGGGTCAAAAGAAGCAGAATGTGATCAAATTAATCCGTTAATCTTAGAATTAATCAACTATTGTTTATTTAACAGGGTTTCAAATCATCCCAGACTTCAAACCTGCCCACACTGTTGTTGGAACTCCTTAAGACTACTCCTCCCAAGCTCCAGAATGGTTTCCAGGATAAAATTGAACCTCAGGAGATTGACATGAAGTTCTCTTCATCATCTGATTTCTTCTTATTTCTCCAACATTAGCAACAACTCCCCTTGCCCTCACCATTCCTAGGCTATTAACTCCTAGCAAAGTACATCTTAGATTGCTACTCTTTCTGAGATATAACCCTTCAGCCACATCCCATCGACCTGACCTTAGACATAAGATCTGAGTTTAAATACTTCTGTTGCAACTGTGTCATTAATGGCTTCTCACAAATGGGAAGCTCTTTGAAGACATGAGCTACCCACCCTATGAAGGAAGCTGCAACCCTCATCCCCCACTACCTCTTTCATATATTTGTGGATTAATTTAATTACTAAGTGAATGTGTAAATAAATGAATTAACAAGTGTGCAGCTACTTGAAGCAGAAACCAAGTTAAGGATTTAGCCTTAAGACTAATCAGAAATAGACATACAGCTTTTTCTGATAAGGAGAAGTCTCTGGGGAAGAAAACAAACAGTTGTAGGAAGAATCTAACTCATGAATGCAGCCCAGTTCTTAAGACTATAGTAAGTAGTATGTTAGTAGCCAGTAACTCAGTGGATGTTTATGAATTAATCCCCAAAAGTAAGGTACCATTCAGGTTAAAATAGAAAGTAGAAATGATATCAGTATAGTCTCTGGGTTGGGAAGATCCCCTGGAGGAGGGCATGGCAACCCATTCCATTATATATAAAATAAATCATTAATGTTCTGCAAGAAACTAGACACTAACTCTACCTTTATTTAAATTATGCTAGCATCTTTGGTTTCTATGTTCAATTGTTTATTGGTAACTAGATAGTTATTTTGGAGAAGGCAATGGCAACCCACTCCAGTATTCTTGCCTGGAGAAACCCAGGGATGGTGGAGCCTGGTGGGCTGCCATCTATAGGGTCACAAAGAGTTGGACATGACTGAAGCAACTTAGCAGCAGCAGCAGCAGCAGCAGGTATTTAATTAGCTGCNTATTTTGGAGAAGGCAATGGCAACCCACTCCAGTATTCTTGCCTGGAGAAACCCAGGGATGGTGGAGCCTGGTGGGCTGCCATCTATAGGGTCACAAAGAGTTGGACATGACTGAAGCAACTTAGCAGCAGCAGCAGCAGCAGCAGGTATTTAATTAGCTGCTTGTTTAATGAAGCCATTTATTACTGCCCAGATAACCATAATCAAGGGTATAATGCAAATAAAGTATTATAAGGATTAAAATAAATTCATCAGCCAAATATGGGCTCCTCCTGTACAATGGAGAGATTTATTATTTCAGGTCTGGTATTGAGGTTAGCCTGATTGACTTTTTGGCTCTGAATCAACAATCTATTATCTCATTTTGAGATAAAATCTGGTGAGTGAGAGCCATATCATTTGTTTTGCAGGCATAATCAAGGAGAGGTATATTCATTTACCTACCATAGCACCTGGCTAAACAAATTACTGCAGCAAGATGCAACATACTGTAGTTTTTACTCATTAAACTTTATGCTAATTTTCTGCACTGTTCCAGGTTTTAAGGAGTTTTGGATTGTTTATGTTATTTAGACAGAAAGTGGTTTCTTTTATATTATGACTTAGCCCAACAAACCACAGTGTTTGGGAAAACACCTATGAATTGCAGGAGAAAAAGAATTACTCTCTTCTCTTTGCTTTTTCCCAAAATAATTTTTAGGAGGAGAAATACAGACAAGAATAATTAAAATATAACACAGTTTTAGAAAACGCAAACATATGACCAAAATATGGACATCTAAATAAAGTACTCATTAGCAAATGATTTTAAAAGTTAATGCCAAGTTATCTCTGCTTCTTTGGCTCCCCATTCCTACAAGATGAAGTCTGTATCCTATCCATGGCTTATCCGCCTGAGTTTCTTGTTACCAGCTCTTCTCAATATGTTCACCCCCAAGGCATGCAAAACAGTCTGAACTCTCCATATCATGTCATATGACTTCCACGATGGGACTGGCTCCACTGCTCCCACTCAAAATCTGAGTTAATTTCATTAAGAAGATGTTTTCCCTAAAGAAGAAAAGCGTCAACGTGGGGATGCAAGGAATTAGGAAGTAGAAAGGCATGTGATGGAAGGATTCGGATGCACTTAGGTTGCAATCCAAACAGGAAAACTTCAAAGAATTTAATTTGATTTTAACATATTTTATTTCATGTAGTTTTAGCTAATTAATCAGAAGCACTTGACACCTAGAAATATGGTGTTATATAAACCAGATTATATAGTATAAGCAAAGGCTCTATACACTCCAAGTGATTTTTTTTCACATATAAAACTTTAGTCTTTTTATAGTTGGAAATATAGGTGGGTCATTAAATGTTCACAATATAATATCACTAAATCAGTTGGCACAGTGAAGTATGAATAATGTCACTCATAGGAGATGACTGAGTTTTCCCTGTAGTAATTTTCAGTAAACTATTAAACTAAGGTATCAGAAAGCCAAGTGATTGAGCTGACATTTTTCAGTCACAGGCTTTTATCTTCAAGTCGTGGATTTAGAAATGAAGCATATGCACAAATTCTGTCAGGAAAATGATGTAACAGATTGATAACTTCACATGACATATTTTTATAACTATAGTCATGCACTGAACTTAGTTCCCGTAAAAACACAATGGCTCTCCATTTTATACCTCTCTAGCCCGCTAAAATTACTTTCAAAATTCAAGTAGCTGAATTTCACTCAATATGGATAGCATGTCGCTACACCATCTCATTGTTCTATTCAGATATCTTTTTGTATGACAACTTAGTTGTGGAGAATGAGCAAGTCTTTTTTTGTCCTTAAAAACTCGAACAAAATTGGAAACTCGGAAACATAATTGACATTTTTATTTGATTTAAGATAATTTCTTTTACAGTCACTTAAGTTCTCATTTACACTTACAAGCTGAGGAAGCTGCTCCCAAGTAAATCCTGCAAAGCTCTGATACAGAGGTATTTCAGTTCAGTTCAACTAGGATTTCCTGATTCCACGGCTGGAGACTCCAGAAAATTATAGGAGGATTACGAGCACGGCTCCTACTCTCAAAGGTTAATCTAAACGGAAAGAGATAGCATACACATGCATGGTTCCTTCATACTGGTCTGAGGAAGCTGCTTCCAAGTAAATCCTGCAAAGCTCTGATACAGAGGTATTTCAGTTCAGTTCAACTAGGATTTCCTGATTCCACGGCTGGAGACTCCAGAAAATTATAGGAGGATTACGAGCACAGCTCCTACTCTCAAAGGTTAATCTAAATGGAAAGAGATAGCATACACATGCATGGTTCCTTCATACTGGTTTATGTGCTGAGAACCCTGTGGTGCTGGAACGTAAACTAATGCAATGGTATGCTTGAATTCCTGTTCAATGGACAGGAATTTATTTAAATCTTGGGGAAATCTTAATAGAAAAAGAATTAGAGTTATGAGTATTGAAACTATAAAGCATAAAGTAAGATGTTCTTCAAGAGAATTGGAGATAGCAAGGGAATATTTCATGCAAAGATGGGCTCGATAAAGGATAGAAATGGTATGGACCTAACAGAAGCAGAAGATATTAAGAAGAGGTGGCAAGAATACACAGAAGAACTGTACAGAAAAGATCTTCCCGACCCAGATAATCATGAGGATGTGATCACTAATCTAGAACCAGACATCTTGGATTGTGAAGTCAAGTGGGCCTTAGAAAGCATCACTAAGAACAAAGCTAGTGGAGGTGATGGAATTCCCGTTGAGCTGTTTCAAATCCTGGAAGATGATGCTGTGAAAGTGCTGCACTCAATATGCCAGCAAATTTGGAAAACTCAGCAGTGGCCGCAGGACTGGAAAAGGTCAGCTTTCATTCCAATTCCAAAGAAAGGCAATGACAAAGAATGCTCAAACTACCGCACAATTGCACTCATCTCACACGCTAGTAAAGTAATGCGCAAAATTCTCCAAGCCAGGCTTCAGCAATATGTGAACCGTGAACTCCCTGATGTTCAAGCTGGTTTTAGAACAGGCAGAGGAACCAGAGATCAAATTGCCAACATCCGCTGGATCATGGAAAANGAAAGGCAATGCCTAAGAATATGGTCATACATATTGATAATTATCTTAACTGTAAATGGGTTAATGCACCACCCACTCCGCAGATGAGAAAATGTGCACATATACACTTTCACTTACCACAACACTCTACTTCAGTCAGTTCAGTTCAGTCACTCAGTCGTGTCCGACTCTGCAACCCCATGAATCACAGTACACCAGGCCTCCCTGTTCATCACCAACACCCATAGTTCACTCAGACTCACGTCCATTGAGTCAGTGATGCCATCCAGCCATCTCATCCTCTGTCGTCTTAGCATGAGTCTAATGATTATTTTTCCATCAACACATTTGGTATAGCACAGAACAAGTTTTTTGTTACTATCTATAAACTGAGTTTGTTTTCCTTCCAAAATATCATCAATGGTTTTTGATCCCTTTTACAAACTTGTATAGGAAATTAAATATTTCCATCATCTTCAATAAAGTGGTCATTAATTTATGAAAATAACATTCTTCATTTAAAAATCAAGCTGCAGCTTCACATTCACAGATAAACACTTTTTAGCTAAGGATTATAAAAAAATTCAAACCATAGCATTCTTCCTATTTTACAAGGTTACCACATATGCCTAATAGATGAGTATACTAGCAACAACATTAGGGTAATCCTCATATATTAGAGACATGAATGTTTAATGGATAAATTAACATAAAATTTCCAGAAATATTTACTATTACATTATTCTAGTGCTTTATAGATTTGAATGATCTATCAACAAATTTAGGGTGTCTAAACTTTGCGTCTTGATTAGACTTGTAAAGTAGTTTCTAGGCAACATGAGGAAGGAGAAACGTATTGGTCTGGGGTTGTTTCTCCCACTTAACTGATGTCTGTTTATGTCCTTCTGAGACACATGTTGTCACATCATAATAAATTCAACACATCAGAGATAAGTCAGAAGGAAGAGAAATTTTGATTAATTTTTTTTAACCTATTATCCTCTGAACCCTTTTTCTGATTTGGTTAGTCTACCCACAATCTCAGGTTTGGGTAAAAAGACTAAAAGAGTTATGAGAATTGGATCATAAAGAAGATTGAGTGTCAAAGAATTAATGCTTTTGAATTGTGGTGCTGGAGAGGACTTTTGAGAGTTCCTTGGACACCAAAAGGTTTAAACCAGTCAATCCTAAAGGAAATCAACTCTGAATATTCATTGGAAGGACTGATCCTGAAGCTGAAACTCCAATACTGTGACCACCTCATGCAAAGAGCTGACTCATTGGAAGAGACTCTGATGCTGGGAAAGATTGAAGGCGGGAGGAGAAGGGGATGACAGAGATTGAGATGGTTGGATGGCATCACTNACACCAAAAGGTTTAAACCAGTCAATCCTAAAGGAAATCAACTCTGAATATTCATTGGAAGGACTGATCCTGAAGCTGAAACTCCAATACTGTGACCACCTCATGCAAAGAGCTGACTCATTGGAAGAGACTCTGATGCTGGGAAAGATTGAAGGCGGGAGGAGAAGGGGATGACAGAGATTGAGATGGTTGGATGGCATCACTGACTCAATGGACTTGAGTTTGAGGAAGCTCTAAGAGACAGAGAAGGACAGGGAAGCCCAGCATGCTGCAGCCCGTGTGGTCACAAATAGCTGGACACAACATGGTGACTGAACATCAGCAATAGCTGACTACAAGCTCTCCCTGATTTCTGGTCGATATAGTTGAATATTTGGTCTTTATTCAACCAATGATATGTTCTTGTGTTAAATTCAAATTAGCCAGTGTTGTTTCTATTATGAATATTTGAAACCATGAAACCTGGCCTATATCAATTTATTTAGATTATATCATTGTCATCCTCTAACCCAGAATGAGAGTAAATGGGGCACCATTAAATGCTATGCCTTGACAAAGGGTGCAAACCAGCACTGTCATGGGCAAACTGCAATACATGTTCACCCTTCTTAAAGTTAGATACTTTAACTATAAGCTACATCAATTTAAAATACCGCCTTCCTGGAAGATTTTGGGTTTTACCATGTGTCTTTAATTTGAAAGGCGTCTGATACTTGAGGAAATTAATCTATAATGGTGCAATTACCAGGGTTGATATTGTAGAGCAGATCTCTTATAAACTCCCTCAAAACACATGCAGAAGAAGTCTTACTCAAATGATGCATCCCTTTCTCTCCGGAGGAAGGGAAATTTCAAAGAGAACCCTTCTTCTCTTCAGAGATAAAGAAGCTGTGCTCTTGCTGTTACTCACCACATTTCCAGGGTGACAGAACAGTGTTTCCTGAGTTTCTTCATCACCTGGCTGCAAAAGTGATCATCTGGTGAATAGGTAATTATGGATTGAACTAGGAATCATGCCGGAATGTAAATGTCTAGTAACCACAGAGTGTTTGCATTGTAACTAATGAATAGTCCCTTGCCTAATATAACCCAACCTAATTACCCATAAAGGTTTGGGTAATTTTCACTTGACCCTAAACTTTGTACATTTAGCCGCTTCTCTACCCAATACTGAATGATAACTCAACAAGAGAGTAGTGAGTGTGAAAAGGTTGTTCTCTCTGCAATATGTCATTACGGTACACAGTATTTTAATCAGAGGAAATCAGTGGTTTTAGTAAGGTCTCATTCATTACCTAATCATCAGTTGTCATTTGGAGAAGAACCAGCCCAAGAAAGAAGACTTCAAATAGTTTTGCCGTTTGTCTCTTTTGCTAATGTTCATCAATTATTTTGTGTTAGCATCCACTGTAGAGAAAAAGGGTATTGGGGCCACTCTAATGCATGAAGGGTGCTAAGAACTGAGTCTCACTGGGGTGAAACGCCTTACTCACCTCTGCATCTCCAGTGCCTAGTACCTCCCCTGAACCATAGGATATGTCTCAATCAATATTTACAACTTATTTACTTTTACTCAATATTTACTTATTCACAAGATTTGAGATTGCTCCAGACCAATACCAGGGGTGATGTCTAAGCATTGATATATGCTGTGGAGGTTGTTTTTAAATGTTTAATTTTTCTGATAGAAATGTACACATTATAGAGAAGCTGATTCTGAGAGTAACTTTAATAAGCAATAATAGAAAATTTTCAACAGAACAGCTGCTTTACAGCTGTGTTATCTAACATGCAATATAAATGAAACTTTCACAATATGCCCTCACCCACAATTCAGACACCATGTTAAACCCAAACCAAGATGAGAAAGGAAAGATGTACATTATCATTAGGCGTATGTCAAACATGTATGACACTAGTGATTGTTGATCTACAAAAGTGATGAAGTTAATAAGAGGGCAAGTGAGGAGTTTGCGAGGGAAGCCTCTGAGATGAGAAAGAAATCCTTTATATATACTTAGGTTTTGGGAAGAAGTAAACATATGCTTGATACACTTCTGGGGAAATTTGAGATTAGCACCTCTGATGTGGCTATCACTGAGGTCCTAGTACTTAATGTCTTTGTTGAAAACCTGCTTAAAGCACTGTTCAGAGATCTATCCTGATTATGCTGTGGATGATGGTGTATGTGAAATTTCTACCTAAAAATGTGGTCAGACCTGTGCCTGTGAAAATATTCTTCCTTTCACACACAATGTTAGTGTTTTCTTTCTTTAATATATTGTACTGACTCTCTCCATATGCCCAGAGAAGATACGAGGAAATGAATAAAGATGTCAGTAACTACATTGAGGAAATGGTCTACAACGGAAAGTCAGATGCATTTTGTGCCAGTTTTTGGTTGGAATGGTGACAGGTTGCTGGGATCCAAGCTTTAAAATGCTTGGAACAGGAATACAAAATCATCCACACTGTTTCTGGAACTATATTGCTTTAAAAATTAGATTCTATCCTGCCACAACCTCATGCAATTTAAGAACTCCTAACCTCCCCTTCCAGGATGACTATGAGACTGGTGCTATTGGAGCTGTAATGAGAGTCAGATCAGAATCTTCTTGGACTAGGGAGGGTAGAGCATCTTTGTTCCATTCAATGTTAGAACTGAAGAAAAATCTATCAATGTGAATTTAGATTCTAAATGAAGCTCTGCATGGTAATGAGGTGGATGTCTAAGTGATTAATTTCATTCACAGTCATCTACTGCAGTACGTGGCTGGTGGAGGGAATAACAACTCCCATTGTGGGGGGTGCTGGCTTTAGCAGTCCTCATCCTGAACCATCCAGGCCTGACTCTTGCTGACCATGCACCAATGCTGAATTGTTACCTCTCTCATAACGCTGGAAACTTTTCTGGGATTTAGGTGGAAGACTGATCTCCATGTTGATAAAAAGATAGCATCTTTAAATCTGATGATATTGTCCTCATCATCGGGTGTCAAGCAAACTCCTGTATGTAGAGATAATCTCCAGCTAGTCTCCCTAGGATGTTTGCTAAGCTTGAGACTAACTTTAGCTTTAAGGTTGTTTTTTTTTTTTTTTCCTTGAAATTTATGAAAAGGCTATTGAACTTCCTCAGAAAATTCTGAAGAATGACTGCTAATTCCAAAACATGGAAAACATTTTGGGAGGAAAGAAATGCTTTGGAGATCACTCTATTTTATGTTTATGGCAGTACACAGAAGAACTTTACAAAAAAGATCTTCATGACCCTGATAATCACGATGGTGTGATCACTCACCTAGAGCCAGACATCTTGGAATGTGAAGTCAAGTAGGCCTTAGGAAGTATCACTATGAACAAAGCTAAAGGAGGTGATGGAATTCCAGTTGAGCTATTTCAAATTCTAAAAGATGATGCTGTGAAAGTGCTGTGCTCCATATGCTAGAAAATTTGGAAAACTTAGCAGGGGCCAGAGAACTGGAAAAGTCAGTTTTCATTCCAATTCCAAAGAAAGGCAATCACAAATAATGCTCAAACTACTGCACAATTGCACTCATCTCATACTTTAGTAAAGTAATGCTCAAAATTCTCCAAGCCAGGCTTCAGCAATACGTGAACCGTGAACTTCCCATGTTAAAGCTGGTTTTAGAAAAGGCAGAGGAACCAGAGATTAAATTGCCAAAATTCACTGGATCATGGAAAAAGCAAGAGAGTTCCAGAAAAACATCTATTTCTGCTTTATTGACTATGCCAAAGCCTTTGACTGTGTGGATCACAATACACTGTGGAAAATTCTGAAAGACATGGGAATACCAGACCACCTAACCTGCCTCTTGAGAAACCTATATGCAGGTCAGGAAGCAACAGTTAGAACTGGACATGGAACAACAGATTGGTTCCAAATAGGAAAAGGAGCATGTCAAGACTGTATATTGTCACCTGGTTATTTAACTTATATGCAGAGTACATCATGAGAAAGGCTGGGCTGGAACACACACAAGCTGGAATCAAGATTGCCTGGAGAAATATCAATAACACTAACACCTCAGATATGTAGATAGCACCACCCTTATGGCAGAAAGTGAAGAAGAACTAAAGAACCTTTTGATGAAAGTGAAAGAGGAGAGAGAAGTTGGTTTAAAGCTCAACATTCAGAAAACTAAGATCATGGCATCTGGTCCTACCACTTAATGGGAAATAGATGGGGAAACAGTGTCAGACTTTATTTTTTGGGGCTCCAAAAAGATGGTGATTGCAGCCATGAAACTAAAGATGCATACTCCTTGGAAGGAAAGTTATGACCAACCTAGACAGCATATTAAAAAGCAGAAACATTAGTTTGTCAACAAAAGTCCATCTAGTCAAGGCTATGGTTTTTCCTGTAGTCATGTCTGAATGTGAGAGCTGCACTATAAAGAAAGATGAGTGCAGAAGAATTGATACTTTTGGACTGTGGTGTTGGACAGGACTCTTGAGAGTCCCTTGAACTGCAAGGAGATCCAACCAGTCCATCCTAAAGGAGATCAATCCTGAATGTTGATTGGAAGAACTGATGTTGAAGCTAAAAATCCAATATTTTGGCCACCTGATGCAAAGAGCTGACTCATTTGAAAAGACTGATGTTGGGAAAGATTGAAGGCAGGAGGAGAAGGGGACAATAGAGGATGAGATGTCTGGATGGCATCACCAACTCAATGGACAAGAGTTTGAGCAGGCTCAGGAGTCGGTGATGGACAGGGAGGCCTGGAGTGCTGCATCCATGGGGTCACAAAGGGTCAGACATGACTGAGAGGCGAACTGAACTGATGATGTGAATGACAACAAAAAAAGGTTTAAGGTGTTCTGATTGTATGCTTATTTAGTAATTTTTGTATAAAGTGTTTAATATTTTCATCCACATTATAGAGAATGAAGTATAACACCACACAAGAAATATCACAAGTTGTGTTTGCTGCCACTTTTGTAGAGAAAGTGTGCTAAAGAGACAGTGATTTAATAGCCAGGAGACTGAATTACTCTCCTACATCTAGAGTTGCTCTCTGAGGGTCAGGGTTGTGGTCTGTGGATAAGGTAAGGAACAGGGGAAGAGAAAGAAAAACCACGTACAACTGTCTGTGTTATAAATGCTCTGATGGCAAATAGGAAACATTTGTCCCTAAGGACTTGCAATCTGACACCTGTCAAGAACACTAAAGTCTTTTTTAAGAATAAAATGGGGCTAAATTGACTGCTTGTCTTGAAGATTCCTGAAGGGAAGACGAGAATAAAAATATGGCTTAAGTCACTTTGGTATAACTTGCTGAGTGTGGAACCTTAGAGGCTGTTGTACCACCTTTTAAATAAAATTAAATGATCCTTTGAGTTTAATAGGAGTTTAAAAAATGACAAGAATGTGGGGATTTTTTTTTTTTTTGGATAGAATTCCTTTGGATTATTTAAATAGTACTTAAACTGAACACTTTTTTCTAGTAAAAACAGCTGAAAGCAGAAAAGCAATATATATATATATCAATGAAAATTCAAAGAGGAAACAGGGGAAACAGGATAAGCTTGAGATAAAGTATGATGACTTAGGAAACACAGAGGAAAATGTTTTATTTATTCATATAACACATTTTAAATGAATTCCTTCAAGTGCTGACAATGTCGATAAATACGGAGAGGTACTTGTGTGAGAAAAAATAAAGGCACGTATAATCAGGCAGTGGAAACAAATAGTGATCAAAGAATCATAAAAAATGGAAAAGTCCATCTCTAACAATGGCTCCAAAAGGATAGTGACTGGATTCTAACTATCACATACAAGGGGAGTGTTGGTCTGATCTGAAAGGTCAAGGGAGACATCCTTGAGGAATGATGGTGAAAAATGGGTCTAATTTCAAAGTTATGCTGAACTGGGTGAAGAACTAGAGGAAGGTGACTGAAGCTTAAACTATAAGATGTAGTAAACTCTACATACAAAATTTTTGAACCTAAGATTACGTCAACCAAGAATGGCTGATTGAAAGCTGACATTTTTGTTCATAGAACAGTTTTATTGTTTTACATATTTTTGCTAATGCTGGTGCTGACTGAATTCATGTGAAAAGCGAAACTAATGTTTAGTAAAGGCTCAAATGCATGAAACCTTGATCATGGTTTTGTGTTGACCTTATGGATGTGGTTGGGCAAAATGATGGAAAGCAAATAGATGAATATAATTCCTGATCTCTGGAATTTTAAAATACAAACCATTAACATAAGAAAATGCAAATGCCATTGATGTAAGAAAATATGTGTCATATTTTCACCAAATAAAATGTAGAGTTACTTTTTTAATAAAAATTTATTTATTTTAATTGGAGGTTAATTACTTTACAATATTGTATTGGTTTTGCTATACATCAACATGAATCTGCCACAGGTATACATGTGTTCCCCATCCTGAACCCTCCTCCCTCCTCCCTCCCCGTACCATCCTTCTGGGTTGTCTCAGTGTATCAGCCCAGGCATTCAGTATCATGCATCGAACCTGGACTGGCGATTCGTTTCATATATGATATTATACACATTTCAGTGCCATTCTTCCAAATCATCCCACCCTCACCCTCTCCCACAGAGTACAAAAGACTGTTTTATACATCTGTGTCTCTTTTTTGCTGTCTCGCATACAGGGCTATCATTACTATCTTTCTACGTTTTTTTTTTTTTTTTTTGAAAAGATAAAGTCACTTAGTCATGTCTTATTTTTTGCGACCCCATGGGCTGTAGCCCATCCATGGGCTCCCCCATCCATGGGATTTTCCATGCAATAGTACTGAAGTGGGTTGCTGTTTTCTTCTCTGGGGGATCTTCCTGACCCAGGAATTGAACCCAGGTCTCCCACATTGTAGACAGACACTAAGTATGGAATAAACAAAATGTTTCAATTAATTCCTTTGACACTGTCTTTGAAAATAACTTGAAAATTCTGATCGACTAGATTAAAACAAGGATACAATTGAAAATAGAAACTGATAGCTCTGAACAAAATTGAGACAGGACCGCTAATTCTTTTTGTGTTACACTTTACATAATAGTGCAAGCCACTACGCTCTCATTTGTACAACTCAAAAATGTAACATTACTCTGTACTCTTAATTTTCAGTCTATTGATCATAAAAGGAGTGTACTGCTTCTTAGTTGATACTCTCATATTTCACCCCTCTGCTTGTAACTTTCAGTAGTTGCCTGTCTAGCTTTCTTAGTGAGGCACTTGTGGACTACTAGAACTTGAACTTTGCCCACCTTTTCACATTTATAGCTTCACCGCCTGGAACATATGGTTCCTCAGGTTGCTGGCAGAGGACGAGAGGATGTGGGGAATGAGCACCTATTTCATCTTCCAAGCACTGGAGGTGATATACCGCTTCCTCTCATATCCTATAGATGAAAGATAAATCACAAAACTCTTCTAGATGCACTGCTGAGATCAGCAAAACATTTCGTTTTACTAGGCCCACAGCTACACTACACTTCCCAGTCTAGCAATATCTCTGGTGAGATGAAATGGGTTAGTGAAGATATATTTCTCTAGCCCAAAATCAAAGTTTTAGTTTACACTGAAAAATGACTTACCAGGAATGGGAATATTTATGTTTGCATGATGAAAATATTTTCTCCCTATTAACAAGCAATATATAATATAGTATCAAGCCTGATGTAGAAAACTCCATTATGGTTAAGGAATTGAAAAAAAGGAAATGGATTAATGAAATGCTTACTAGTAGAACAAAGATAACTTGATAATTCAAATGGGGATGATTTTGCCAGTAGGGCTAGAGATCTAAAGTCTTCTGGAAGAGTCTCTGTCTGTTGAACAGAGCCTTAAGCTCTCACAAGCTATACTTTCCTTTATTCTTTATAAACTTCCTTATTTTTTGCTTTCTTACAGAACAATCCCACCCTACCCTCATCCACAGTGCTGTGATATAGTTCTTCTTGAAATATATTAGTGCCTTTGGTCACGTTACAGCACAATTTTCCTCATCAACTCTTTGAAGATAATTATGTACATATATGATTATGTGTTTGTTTTAGAGGTCAAGTCTCCAAATATTATCTACTGTTTCTCATTTCCAAAGTTTTAGAAATTCTACTCTATGGACTCCACATAGTACAAGGCTAAACAGAAAATGTTTACTGTCAAGATAAGGGCTACCATTCATTGTATGCAAATCTGTTCAGAGAATGCATGTAGTATCAAGGCCTTACTGGCACCCACAAATTTTGCTACCTGTATTGCTCTATTCCAGACACATACACAGAGAACTCTTTGTCATTTATGGAAGAGTTTTCTGCCACATACATACACACACACACACACACACATAAAAGGAATGAAAAGAAAACAAAGAGAGACTAAATATATTATTGACAGACAGATATTACCCACAAATGCTATTTTTTAAAAAAGGGCAAATAATTATTTCTAAGCAAAATATACATAAAACTGGACCACTAATTACCAAGATGGATTGTGTATTCTCAGAAGAGCTAGCAATGATTATTAGAAACCAGCATAGGTTCACTAAGAATAAGTGTTAGTCACTCAGTCATGTCCTAGTCCTTGAGATCCCATGGACTGTAGCTCACCAGGCTCCTCTGTCTATGGGATTTTCCCAGGCAAGAGTACTGGTATAGGTAGCTGCCAGGAGCCAGCGTGAGGAATTCCACCCGTGACAAGGTCATGCGGCAGAGCTCTGATGGCAAGGCTAATCAGACCTCAGGTTTTCCCCCTGGTATTTCCTGAGCATGTACCCCCCAAAATAAGAATCTGCCTACTTTTCCACTCTTCTGACATTCTCTGGAAAAAGTTAACTCAGGGCTTTAGTCTTCTGCATTTGAAAGGGATGTTTCAGCTCAAACCCCCTCTGATAGCTCTCTAGCTTGCCTAACAGGTTCCCCAGGACCTCTTACAGTTTGTGAATTGCTTACAGCCCCCCAACCGAGAGAGGCACTAAGCTTAAAGCATCTTAAAGATACAGAGCCTTTTCTAAAGAGCTAAAGATCATACTGGTGACAGGATTTCACTGTTGACTCAATGATTGCTGCCAGGCCTCCATAGTCTTTATCTTTTAGGCACCTGGGAGGATGTTAATCAATGTAAATGGGATATGGAAAAAGATATATAGTAGTTTTGATGTTAGCAACACTAGACTTTTGAGTTAATTACTTTGCTCTTTGTTATATATCACTGCACTCTTCTTGTGTCCTTGCTATGTAAGAATGTAACTTTATTTAGTGCTTTCTGAGAGTGGCACCAGACTTTGAGAAGAACAACACAAATAAGTCTTCTGGTTGACAAACCTTATCAGAAAAAAGGCTGTAAAATGTTAATTGGCCCTTTTGGCCAGAAGATGATGTAAATCACCTAAGACTTGTTTGCAGAGAGAAAAGCCTGGTTTTGATAAGAGTCTGGGCTGCTAACCTGCATAACTTTGTGTTACCCATTGATCTCTATGTATAATCAAAAAGTATAAAAGGCCTTCTGAACAATAGAGGATGGCAAGTCATTGGAAAGACTGGTTTCCCCCGTGTCTCCTCTTTACTCTAATTTCAGGCTGAATTCCCATCTGGGCCATGGAGGCTCACCATGTCTACTTACTTGTCCTGGCTTCTAAGATTTGTAAGAGAGAGAGCCCAAGGCAGGGCACTCTCCGATATTCAAACGGATGTCGGCGGCCTAACGTAGATGGTGCAAGTTCCTTGTCTGGAACTTTATTGGCTTTCCACATAAACCAAGTTATTCAGCCTCTTTTCTCCACTTAATTTTCGTACTACACTATTCCTTCTTAATTTAATCTTATATGAATTAATAAATAAGTTTTTTCCTCGCCTACTCCATCTCCCCTTCAAATCACTCTGGATCCACCGGGGCTGGACCCCGGCAGGTAGCCATTCCCTTCTCCAGGGTATCTTCCCCACCCAGGAATCAAACCTGGGTCTCCTTAATTGTGGGCAGATTCTTTACTGTCTTTTAAGTAACTTTTTGGGGGCAGAGGGATCAAGTAAATATGATGGGGAAGCATTGAATTTTATTATTATTTTTGACAACTTCTCAGATTATTTTTGTAGACAAGACAAAGAATGTATGTTAGAGATAGCATATTAAATGAATTTTAAATTGATGTAGTTGGTTAAACATTCATGCTAGAAGAATGATGGAAAGAAGTTTCTTCAAGATTCTGTCTTCAATTTTATCCTAATCAATGTTTTAATTAATTATTGGAAAGAAGATATGTGAGGCAGAGTTTATTCAGTTTACTGACTGAACAGAAACCTACTTCAGCAAATTAAATATTTATTAGGTACCTATTATGTTTCTAGCATTGTGCAAGAAGAAAAAAAAAAACTAATAGTATGTGAAGACTACCAAGGAATTTTATTTATTATAAATTCAATTTAAATATGAGTGGTTGTTAAAACCAAAAAATACAACCTGAGCTTGCTTGAATAAAATGCATTTAAAACAAAGGAAAAAAAAAGTGGACTGTGGTTTCAGACTATTCAATGTTTTATATGGTCTCCACTACAACTTAGCTGTGTGACATTGTACAGGTTAATTTTCCTAAACCTCAGTTTTCCTTCTCTAAAATGGGCCAATATCCTTCTCATGTTTATTTGTAAGAAATAGAGAAATGCACAATGTAAAGCATTAATATGTCATTGTGGAAAAAGATTATGACTCAGCTTATGAGTGCTTAGCCGCTTCCGTTGTCCATGACTCTGCAA
The DNA here is from genome assembly GCA_006410675.1 of Oreotragus oreotragus. NCBI lineage: Eukaryota > Metazoa > Chordata > Mammalia > Artiodactyla > Bovidae > Oreotragus > Oreotragus oreotragus. The sequence goes on from SJYX01020461.1 coordinate 103,210, forward strand.
TTTTATGGACCGTAGCCCACAGGGTCCTCTGTCTAAGGGATTCTTCAGGCAAGAATACTGAAATGGGTTGCCATTTCCTACTCCAGGGGATCTTCCAAGAATGAAACGGGTGTCACATGTCTCTTTCATTAGCAGGCAGGTTTTTTACGGCTAGTGCCAGCTAGGAAGCCATTGCTCAGTAAATAGCCTCATTTATTTTTAGTTCACTGTACAGATTAAGAGACACACATACTGGATCAGGAGACACGAAGCTTGGGTCTCTGTCTTAATTCTTCCTATCATTGACAATGACACTTTTAATCTATTTCTAAGGGATCATTCTTCAATCTTGGTATTTCATTTTATTAAGAGTTTTGAAGAAAAGGAATCCATTCAGAGAAGAGGAACTGAGATGGTAACAAATCTAGAAACCACGCCAGTAAAGAAGGATTTTGAAATATTCAAAGTAATTAATTAATGCCTTGCTTTGTTCCACACAAAGTTATAAGTTACTGACAAAAATGCATACAGTGCAATAGGATAAAAATAGCTCAAGCAGTGGAGGCAAAGAAGAAAGAATATTATGAAACAGGAATTACTAAATGAATCACAGTTGCATTAAAAGATGAAGCAGGGAATATTTAAGACCAGGACAGCACACAGTTGTCACTAGAAATTGCTTCCTTCACTTTGACCTTTACCTCCTAACATTCCAACTCACTTACCCAAATTCTTCTGCAGTGATAATCCTTTGACCCCATTGAGATATCTCATCCTTTTACCCCACAACTTACAACCTGTCAGCCTTGTCTCTTCATTTCCATGTTCTCTAGTTTAGATGGTGTAGTTTTAGTATAAATATAATTGCTTACTCCTTTCACTGTCAGTCATACTCTGAAGCCAAACCAAAACCCTGGCTAAACCACAGTATTTGTCTTAGCCTACAACCACACTGACCAGCCACAATTGAAATCAATAATCATTGAGTTGTAAGAGAGAGAGCCCAAGGCAGGGCACTCTCCGATATTCAAACGGATGTCGGCGGCCTAACGTAGATGGTGCAAGTTCCTTGTCTGGAACTTTATTGGCTTTCCACATAAACCAAGTTATTCAGCCTCTTTTCTCCACTTAATTTTCGTACTACACTATTCCTTCTTAATCTAATCTTATATGAATTAATAAATAAGTTTTTTCCTCGCCTACTCCATCTCCCCTTCAAATCACTCTGGATCCACCGGGGCTGGACCCCGGCAGGTAGCCATTCCCTTCTCCAGGGTATCTTCCCCACCCAGGAATCAAACCTGGGTCTCCTTAATTGTGGGCAGATTCTTTACTGTCTTTTAAGTAACTTTTTGGGGGCAGAGGGATCAAGTAAATATGATGGGGAAGCATTGAATTTTATTATTATTTTTGACAACTTCTCAGATTATTTTTGTAGACAAGACAAAGAATGTATGTTAGAGATAGCATATTAAATGAATTTTAAATTGATGTAGTTGGTTAAACATTCATGCTAGAAGAATGATGGAAAGAAGTTTCTTCAAGATTCTGTCTTCAATTTTATCCTAATCAATGTTTTAATTAATTATTGGAAAGAAGATATGTGAGGCAGAGTTTATTCAGTTTACTGACTGAACAGAAACCTACTTCAGCAAATTAAATATTTATTAGGTACCTATTATGTTTCTAGCATTGTGCAAGAAGAAAAAAAAAAACTAATAGTATGTGAAGACTACCAAGGAATTTTATTTATTATAAATTCAATTTAAATATGAGTGGTTGTTAAAACCAAAAAATACAACCTGAGCTTGCTTGAATAAAATGCATTTAAAACAAAGGAAAAAAAAAGTGGACTGTGGTTTCAGACTATTCAATGTTTTATATGGTCTCCACTACAACTTAGCTGTGTGACATTGTACAGGTTAATTTTCCTAAACCTCAGTTTTCCTTCTCTAAAATGGGCCAATATCCTTCTCATGTTTATTTGTAAGAAATAGAGAAATGCACAATGTAAAGCATTAATATGTCATTGTGGAAAAAGATTATGACTCAGCTTATGAGTGCTTAGCCGCTTCCGTTGTCCATGACTCTGCAATTTTATGGACCGTAGCCCACAGGGTCCTCTGTCTAAGGGATTCTTCAGGCAAGAATACTGAAATGGGTTGCCATTTCCTACTCCAGGGGATCTTCCAAGAATGAAACGGGTGTCACATGTCTCTTTCATTAGCAGGCAGGTTTTTTACGGCTAGTGCCAGCTAGGAAGCCATTGCTCAGTAAATAGCCTCATTTATTTTTAGTTCACTGTACAGATTAAGAGACACACATACTGGATCAGGAGACACGAAGCTTGGGTCTCTGTCTTAATTCTTCCTATCATTGACAATGACACTTTTAATCTATTTCTAAGGGATCATTCTTCAATCTTGGTATTTCATTTTATTAAGAGTTTTGAAGAAAAGGAATCCATTCAGAGAAGAGGAACTGAGATGGTAACAAATCTAGAAACCACGCCAGTAAAGAAGGATTTTGAAATATTCAAAGTAATTAATTAATGCCTTGCTTTGTTCCACACAAAGTTATAAGTTACTGACAAAAATGCATACAGTGCAATAGGATAAAAATAGCTCAAGCAGTGGAGGCAAAGAAGAAAGAATATTATGAAACAGGAATTACTAAATGAATCACAGTTGCATTAAAAGATGAAGCAGGGAATATTTAAGACCAGGACAGCACACAGTTGTCACTAGAAATTGCTTCCTTCACTTTGACCTTTACCTCCTAACATTCCAACTCACTTACCCAAATTCTTCTGCAGTGATAATCCTTTGACCCCATTGAGATATCTCATCCTTTTACCCCACAACTTACAACCTGTCAGCCTTGTCTCTTCATTTCCATGTTCTCTAGTTTAGATGGTGTAGTTTTAGTATAAATATAATTGCTTACTCCTTTCACTGTCAGTCATACTCTGAAGCCAAACCAAAACCCTGGCTAAACCACAGTATTTGTCTTAGCCTACAACCACACTGACCAGCCACAATTGAAATCAATAATCATTGAGTCTGCTATGTTTTCTTTATCAGCTTGCTATTCCTGCTTAACTATTTCATTCCTGCTCATATATTATTAAGTTCTCTCACCCTCTCCTTACTTCTGTTTTACCCTCACTTCACTGAGGGGATGTCACTATCTCTCCATCACTCAGTCTGTAAAGCTGTCTGCCCTTGATGCACCATTGTCTGCCACAGTCAAGTAAAGATGAAGGAATGGATTGATCTCTTATTAAAGTCCAGTGTCTTCACAAGTGCTCTGGGTTCTGTCCCTTTTCATCATCTCAAGGAATTCATGCCTATAGCTATGATTTTTTTCTAGTATGTCATAAATCTCTTTCTAATATAGATTATTTCCATCAAGATGAGACGAGCTTTCATGCCTCACATTCTTTAAACATCCTCCAGAGATGAGTGACGCTTTCCAGGAATTTTCCTATTTCTGCTCTCCTTTTCAATAGCTTCAATTTGCTAAAGAGAGGCACACACACCTCTTTGACTGTAATCATGTACTACCCTTCTTGGTCCAGAGTCTTCCTTCACTGACTATTTTCAAAATCTCTAAGAGTCTCTCATGTTACTAAATTTAATAAACACTATTTTTCTCTAACTCACTTGGTGTCTCAACAGCATTTGGTAGATGTGACAAATCACTCTATTTTGGAAAGACAGTAATTCCTGTTATATCATTTTCATATATTCTCCTCTTTCTCAAAATGGATTATTTCAGTCATCTTCACTGGCGTTGCTCCTTACTAAATTCCTGGTGGACTGATCAATATTGGGTTCTCACTTTCCTGTCTATATATGTTTTTGCTAAGAAATTATATTCATATCTATGCCTTTAAATGACATTTGTATTGTAATAATTCACAGATGTATATTTCCAGCACAGATATTACCCTTGAACTTCAGTCAGATGTACTCAGTTGTCTATCCGACATCCATTTAAACATTTCAGAGCAAAACAAAAACTTATTGGGCCCCTTTGAATTCTCCATTTCCACACCATAATATCTTTTAAAGGCCTGTACCTATGCCATTCTTTCAGGAAATGGCACACCAAGGTTACTCTTTATTCTGTCCTAATCTCAAATTTTATTCTACTCCATTGGCAATTCCAACTGATTCCATTCTCATGTTAAATTTTTCATATGGCCACAATCTTCATGGCTCTTGTCCTAGTCTATGTCCCCATATTGTTTCCCATGATTACCTCAAAGGCCTCTTAGAGGTTTCCTCTCTGTCCACCCCCGTAGAGTGAGTAGTCAGAGTGACCTTTCATATGTGCACACCACACCTTTGTCTACACTCCTACAGTTGATTCATTGCTTTCAGAACTCATTGCTATTAACTGCTCAACATTCTTTAGCTCACACTGACTTCCTTTCAACTTTTGACATACATCATGTTCTTTTGTTTCCCTTTAGCTTTTTGATCATATTATCACTACACTTGATCCATTCCTACTGTATTCAAAACCTCTCATACTTTGTTAATTGTCATATTTTTCAACCTTTAGTATAAATTCTGTCTCCTTACAAGATGGCTTTTAAACACAGTATCTATTTCAGTCTCTGTCTGTCCACTCCTCTTCTCTCTATCATAATATATAATGAGTTCCATTCATTGCATTTTTCTATATCTCTAATTCTTTGTTGTCTTAAAAACACTAACAATAGGTTTCTTTTTTTAATGTAAGTTCTACACAGAACTTATATGTCTTTTTTAGTGCTGTGTTCCAGAATCTAATAATGATTGGAGATGAAAACCTACTTGATAAATGAATAAATGAGTGAATTCATTCACAGTGCTTCAGGAGAGAATAGGCTATGCTGTAGTTATAAACAACAGCCACACGTCGGTGAATAACAATGCAAAGGCTTATTTCTTGTTCATGTTGTAATTTTTCTCGATATGGTTTTTATTGCAAGAGCCTCACTAACATAGACACCCCCACAGCAAAGTGAAAGGAGACCTGGAAAAATGTGAGTTACAATTGCTTCTTGAAGTTTCTGCTTACAAGCAACATATTCGATTCCATGCACATTTTATTGGCGAAACTAAGTCAAATACGTGTTTCAAAGTTAAATCCTACATGTAAGGGGGAAGTAAGGTCAGCATCCCAGAGAAAGACTGAATATTTTCAACAAGTATACAATTTATTATAGGTATCACTGATCATCCATAGGCAGAAGTTGCCCACAAAACTTAGTAAAGAATTCTAATGTTAGATTTAGATTCAACAAGAAAACTGGTTTGAATTACATGATCACGGTATGGGGGAGTGACAGCCCCATACCCCAATGATGTGCTGACATTTTCAGTCTCTGACATACATGTAATTTTATTGTTGTAAACAATTGAAAGACTGTCATGTGGAAAAGGAACTGAGCTGAAATAACAGTTCAGAATTGAGTTTTTAATGACAGGAAAATTTAGTTAAGCATGACTTGCTTAGTTAAGGTAAAACATTCTATATTTCTATCTGTTTAAAAATGACATAATGCTTTGTTAAAAAAAAAGTGAGCATTTTTAAAATCACAAAAAGTATTCACAAGGTAGCTGCATGTCAAACCATCAGCTAAGGTATAAATGTCTACTCTGAGTGTTGAGTAACTCTTTATTTACCCCTAAGTTTAAAAGTCAATGAGTTCATCACCTAATACAAAGGACCCTGGACACTTTCTGTCAGTGTGATTCTAGTGTGATCTTGTTATGCCATCCACAAAGAAAACATACTGAATTATATAGTCATCAAGGGTCTTTTATGTTCAAAATTTGAGATTTTTCTTTTATATCAATATCTATTTAATATCTACTCTCTACACAGTTTTGTGGCAGGTCCTAATAGTATCTAATAGGTCCTAAACATTGTGAATAGAAATTATAACTTCAAAAACAACTGACGGAAGAAGATATTATATATGAGCCATGAGAAAGGATGTGTTAAGAACACCAGAGCTGGTGCAGTGAATGAGAAGTTCTATTGAGGAAGCAGCTAGAGATGGCACAAAATATGGCCTTTGAAAAACAGCCCTTGAAAAGTTTTGTTAGGCCAAGGAGGAAGAAAGGGGAAGACAGAGTATTCCAGAAATTACATGACCTTAAACTTTCGGTTCAAAATGATAGACTAAGTGCAAGTTTTTTCTCATCTCCAAACTTTACTGAAAGACAACAAAGGTACTAGACATAGGTTAATTTCTAATTCTGGAAAGCAGAGTGAAAGACCACAGAGATAAAGTAACTTTAAGGTGTTTTTGGAGGATAGAAAGTAGTTGGGATACGACTGAAAAAATCCAATGAGTGAGAAATACCACCTGGAACACAGGTAGGACAGTGTCATGGCCGAGGTGACAGCCATTCTTGCCTTTAGTTTTCTGCCTTCAGTTTAGTACTTTCTTATATTTTCCATCTCACTGTGGGAGTCCTCACTGTGTTCATCCATTCTTCTTCTGAGTTTCTGAAAATCCTTATGACCATTACTTTGAACTTTTTCAGGTAAATTACTAATCTCCATTTCATTATTTTTTTCCCTTTAAGACTTTATCCTTTACTTTTGTTCGGAACATATTTTCCTGTTTCATCATTTTGCTTGACTATGTGTGTCACTTTCTATACATTAGACAAAGTAGCCACTTCTCCTAGTCTAGAAGAAGCAACTTCCTGTAGGAGATGAAACGTGTTGTTCAACCCACCCTAGGTCTTGGTTGCCTCTTAAACCTTTGTGGTTGTCCAAATAGCTTACTCTGGAATGTGAAGTCAAATGGGCCTTAGAAAGCATCACTACGAACAAAGCTAGTGGAGGTGATGGAATTCCAGTTGAGCTGTTTCAAATCCTGGAAGATGATGCTGTGAAAGTGCTGCACTCAATATGCCAGCAAATTTGGAAAATTCAGCAGGGGCCACAGGACTGGAAAAGGTCAGTTTTCATTCCAATTCCAAAGAAAGGCAATGCCAAAGAATGCTCAAACTACCACACAATTGCGCTCATCTCACATGCTAGTAAAGTAATGCTCAAAATTTTCCAAGCCAGGCTTCAGCAATACGTGAACCATGAACTCCCTGATGTTCAAGCTGGTTTTAGAACAGGCAGAGGAACCAGAGATCAAATTGCCAACATCCGCTGGATCATGGAAAAAGCAAGAGAGTTCCAGAAAAACATCTATTTCTGCTTTATTGACTATGCCAAAGCCTTTGACTGTGTGGATCC
>SJYX01020461.1:123987-136199 GCA_006410675.1 Oreotragus oreotragus
GAGTACTGGGGTGGGGTGCCATTGCCTTCCCCGTAACAGTAATATATGAAGACAATAATATAAATTACATTGATGTTACATTATATAGATGTACTACATTTTAACAACATTAAAGCAGCAATGGTCATTGCCCATTGATGTGTCTTCAACTATTTTGTGCAATTTGTTAGTGAGAACAGACAACATCACCAAAAATTAGCTTCTTTCTTGCTTCTGCCTAGTATGAGATGACAGGAGTATACATACACATCTTTCCCTTCTTTTATATATTTATTTCCTTTCTGATTTTTTAAATATAAAAAGTTTCTTTACTATTTTTTCCTAGCACATCTGCATTAAGCTCAAAACAGGGTTTAAGGCTATGTACTTGATTTCCTTTTTTTATTCAAGGAAAAGGATTCCTGAAATGCCAGCTACAGTTATTTTCCAAATGATTCTGATTACTATGTATTATTTTTCCTTACATAAATATATGTAAAAGTAAATTTAAAAGTTATTTATTTTGGCTTATTAAAAACACTAAGCCTAGGAAGGGCTGTTAGCCAAGATAAATGTTCAATTATTCTTCAGCTGATTACTGAATAACTTGAAATGACTTTGGGTTTTTATTTATTTATTATTTTTAGGTATGCAGTGAACACATGATTTAAAAAGGTTGGAAACCAAATAAATCGATGTTTTGGCAAAGAGAAAAATTTTAATGACACACTATGCAGATAATTATAATTATCCTTTAACCCACTGTTTATGGGTAGGTATAATCTGAAGACAAGTGTGAATGAAACAAACATCTGTAAATTGCTCTAGGAAGATTTGTTTTACTTTATTTATTTATTTATTCTATGTTTTTCTAGCTAGTAAAAATATATTGTGTCAACAGGTGTCTGTAGGACTTACAAAGGAAGCCTTCACTTATACCCTTTGAACCTAGGGTGGGCATCAAGTGCTCCTGAATCTACTAGGGGTCATGGGCTAAAGAAGAAGCTTCTACTTCTAAACTGTCTAAACCCACAGTTTCTTGGGAGACTTTTAAAAAATGACTCTGGAGTAATTAAACTGCACTTTCAGTAATCTCTAAATGCAATTTAGATACTCATCCTTTCAATATAAGCACTGTTTGTCAGGCCTGAGAGTTGGCAGCTTTCTCTGTATATGTCCAGTGCTAATCAATGAATTATCTGGGCTTCAGCTATGTTCTCATTATATGAACACAGAATACTTGAGTGAAATTAGTTCTTTTCACTATTTTTTATCAATAGTGTCAAGAATATTTCTAATGAGTACGTTTCCAGTCACACAAATAGTAGCACTCAAATCAATAAACACCATGCAATTTGAATATTGAATTCATCCTTTGAAATGGCCTTAGAAACTTAGCTTATTGATGTGGGAAAGCTTTAATTGCGATTGTCATTAGAAGAACACAAAATCCAAATGTCAAAAGCTCCTTTGCAATTGGGAGTGCAATGAAGTTAAAATACCCATGGTCATAAAGAGATGAGTTCAGGAAATTCCAGGAAGTCACAAGAGTCCTTTGAAAAGCCAAGAGCAGTTGGGTCAACATTAGCATACACTGTGAATAAAGGACTGCTTTTATTCACTGTTATGTTTCATTTTTTTAATGTAAAGATATATTTCAATTAAAGTGCCAAGATGATGTTTAAGAACATTTGAATGGCTTCTCTAATATGCAAGATTAAAAACAGTTAACAGAGCTAAGTAGGCTAGATTTGAGGCTAGGAAGTCAGGGGTGAGGCTATCAAATACATACATAAATCATGAACTTCTGTATCTGCAGGTTTCATAGCACTAAAGAGCTTAAATCTGTGATAAAAAATGGGCAATGGAATAATGGCATAATTTAAATTGCTGAGGAGTATAACTTTGCATGCAGGTGATTAAACTGGATTTGTGTAGATGGTGGACGGGAAAGAATTAGGTGACAAAATTTCAACACGAACTTTTAAAATTGATTGTCACTCTGAAGATTCATAAATTGTTTTTATTATAATCACTTTCACATAGTGGAGGCTCAATAAATATTAATGAAATTGTTTGCAATAATGGTGTGAGGAGAGGGAAAAAATTCCTTTTATTCTTTTAGGTTCTTAACTGAGAATCCTGTTATAAAAGATAGATTAATTAGTAAAAAAAAGAAGGTCATTAATATGTTTATATGGGAGAAACTCAGGAATAAGTAAACTCAAAGAAGTGGCTAGAACCTGAACTCAATTGTAATCTTTAATTAAAGCATAGAAAAGTGCAGAGGAGGCAAGTCCTGGGATGAGTATCAAAAATAATTTAGTAACAAGGAAAAGATTTGAGTCTATGCCTTCTCCATTGATAGAAATTGCTCATGATTTAGAGTCATCCTTCTCTTTCAGGTACAGTGAGAGTTGTTGTTTAGCCACTAAGTCATGTCTGACTCTTTTGTGACCCCATGTTCTGTCGCCTGCCAGGCTCCTCTGTTCATGGAATTTTCCAGAGAAGAATACTTGGAGTGGGTTGTCATGTCCATCTCCGGGGGATCATCCTGACAGTAGAAATCAAACCCCCTTCTCTTGCATTAGCAGGCAGATTCTTTACCACTGAGCCACCAAGAAAGCCTCAAGATGGAGAAATTCTTTACAAATGTAAGTTTCCATTACAAAAGGGTAGCTTACTGTTCCCAAAGCTTTAGTTTCTACTGTTTTTCAAAATAATAAGACCAAAACAATCCTTAAGCCAAACAGCCACGTTTTGCAGGAGCATATAGTCTCCTGCAATAGCACAATCACAATAACAACGAATGCTACTAATACTTGATGAGTATCATGACAAGTTGAGGCTTTGTTCTAAAATTTCCTTGTATTGCCAACCTATGTGGTTTCAACAAAATTATAAAGCAGATTTATTATTTTCCATGTTTTAAAGATGAAGAACTTAGTGAATTTAAAATACAAAGTCATGATGTGATGAAGATCTGTATAGCTCATCCTTATTCTCCAAGATGCTCCTGTGAAATTTAAAGTAGTTTTTTGTATCTATTTATGTTACAATACTACTGTATGTTACTAACTTCAGATTCAGACAATTGAGCTGTCTTTGTTTTCTATTAGCAGTTTTAATTCCAATCATTTTTACATTGCTTAATCACTATAGCTGCCAGATGCAGCTGGGTAGGGTTTCTTTTTGTTTTTTAAACTGCATTTGTTAGTATAATTTCTCCTTTTTTCCTTGGTTGCATCATTTTTTAAATTAATTTATTTTTTATTGAAGGATAATTGCTTTACAGAATTTTGCTGTTTTCTGTCAAGTCTCAACATGAATCAGCCATAAGTCTCATTTTTGATGACCACTTATTCATAAAAATCATCTAGAAAACTTAAAGACAACTTCACCTCTCTTTCACAAATTTGGTGTATTCACAGAGGAAATTCATATAATGCTTATTTCATGTATAGCAAGAAAGGGAGAAAAAGATGAGGATTTGCCCTCAACAATAAAGCAGCATAAGTACAAGCTGTATATGTACAGCAAGCAAAAGAGACATAATACATTCAAGTAGGCACTAACTGAATTGCACTCAACTCAGACAGTGTTGTCAATTTTTCTAGTGATTAAAAAGTTGCTATGTCAAAAGGATGATGATGTTGTAAAATAAAATTCATATTTTGTGATAAGATTAGACAAATTAAAAATAAAATATGTTCTCTGCCATTCGGCCTCCACTGTTCACATACTGTTGAAGCTCGGCTTGGACCAGTTAGAACCAGACATGGAACAATGGACTGGTTCCAAACTGGGAAAGGAGTGCGTCAAAGCTATATATTGTACCCTGCTTATTTTACTTATATGCAGAAATCAGGCTAAATGCTGGCCTGATTAAAGCATAAGCTGGAATCAAGTTTGCCAGGGGAATATCAATAACCTCAGATATGAGGATGATACCACTGTTATGGCAGAAAGTGAAGAGAAACAAGAGTCCTTTGATGAAAGTGAAAGAGGAGAGTGAAAAAGCTGGCTTAAAACTCAACATTCAAAAAACTAAGATCATGGCATCTGGTCCCATCACTTCATGGCAAATAGATGGGGAAACAATGGAAATAGTGACAGACTTTATTTTCTTGGCCTCCAAAATCACTCCAGATGGTGACTGCAGTCTTACAATTAAAAGATGCTTATTTCTTAGAAGAAAAGTTATGACCAACCTAGACATCATATTAAAAAATATAGACATTACTTTGTGGAAAAAGTCTGTCTAGTCAAAGCTATGGTTTTCCAGTAGTCATGTATGGATGTATGAGTTGGACTATAAAAAAATCTGAGTACCAAAGAATTGATGCTTTTGAACTGTGATGTTAGAGAAGACTCTTGAGAGTCCCTTGGACTGCAAGGAGATCCAACAGTCTTGAAATTCATTGGAAGGACTGAAGCTGGAGCTGAATCTCCAATACTTTGGCCATCTGATGCAAAGAACTGCTGCTGCTGCTGCTAAGTTGCTTCAGTAGTGTCCGACTCTGTGCGAACCCATAGATGGCAGCCCATCAGGCTCCCCCATCCCTGGGATTCTCCAGGCAAGAATACTGGAGTGGTTTACCATTTCCTTCTCCAATGCATGAAAATGAAAAGTGAAAGTGAAGTCGCTCAGTCATGTCCAACTCTTCGCGACCCCATGGACTGCAGCCTACCAGGCTCCTCCATCCATGGGATTTTCCAGGCAAGAGTACTGGAGTGGAGTGTCATTGCCTTATCCAGATGCAAAGAACTGACTCACTGGAAAAGACCCTGATGCTGGGAAAGACTGAGGGCGGGAGCAGAAGGGGTTGACAGAGAATGATATTCTTGGATGGTATCACCAGCTTGATGGACATGAGTTTGAGCAAGCTCTGGGAGTTGGTGATGGACAGGGAAACCTGGCATGCTGCAGTCCATGGGGTTGTAATGAGTTGGACATGACTGTGCAAAAAGTGAACTGAACTGAACTCCCTTTACTGTGTACTGTGTATCTGGCACTGTGCCTCAACCAAACCGCCCTGACAGCAGAAACGCATGCTCAGTCATAAAAAGCCACATTCTCATAGCATCACCAAGACAATTCTTTGGAAGATGACATTCTTTCCTGCTCTTGTAAGGGGGTCACCATAGCCCACCACTTTGTACTTGCAGATCTGGATTATATAAACTACTAATAATATGTCATGTATAGCCATCTGTCTCAAAAAACTTATATAACTGTGCTTTGCCTTCTAATGGCAACCCACTCTAGTATTCTTGCCTGGAAACACCCATGGACAGAGGAGGCTGGTGGTCTACAGTTCAGGGAGTCATCAAGAGTTGGCTATGACTAAGTGACTGAGCACTTCTGCCTTCTAATAAGTGGAACAAGTCTTAGAACTTTCTCAGATGTTGTTCCTGGGTTATAAACCTCAATTTGACTCAAATAAAATTTTTCACTTCTTTCTTAGATTGATTGTTTTGTTGACAGTGTTATACACTGGCCAAGTTACTATGCAGTAATTAATACTCAGTTATCTATATTGAGACTCGCTTTATTTTGAGTGCAACAATAAAATCTGGACAGGTTATCAGCACTTAAAGTAAAGCGGCAATACTTGAGACTATTTACCTTCTGACGTGGCCATAGTTTATACTCAACATTAATTGCTAATATTTGTCATTTCACAGTTTATTGATTCGCTGTACTTTGTTGCTTGTTAAGACACAAGTTGTCAAGTTTTTGCCAATAAACTCAGCTAAAAAGAAATTCCCTCGGGAAAATGCAGAAAATGTGGCTCACAATTATAAAGCTGGGTCTCATTATCTAAAGAGCGGGTCTGTGATTTTAATGACATTATTCTCCTATGTTGTGTTGCTTTCTAAAGAGATTCTATATGCAGTTCTTTGTAATGGAATGTAATCAGTAAGTAACTTAACTTTTCTGTTATTTTTTTACTGCAAGTTATTCTTCATTGTTTAATCTGGATATTTCCTGGTGGCACTAATTCAGTGTTTTTCCCTCAGTGAGCATTTATTAAGGGTCACCATGAGTACGGAACTGTCTGCCAGGCTTTCTACCATTTTATTTATTTATTTTTATCAGGTTTGTAGCCCTCAGTTCAGTTCAGTCACTCACTCCTATCTGACTCTTTGCAACATTGTAGACTGTAGCACGACAGGTTTCCCTGTTTGTCACCAACTCTTGGAGATTGCTCAAGCTCATGTCCATTGAGCCAGTGATGCCATTCAATCATCTAATCTTCTGTTGCTCTCTTTACCTCCTGTCTTCAATATTTCTCATATCAGGGTCTTTTCTAATGAGTCACTTCTCATCAGGTGGCCAAAGTACCAAACCTTCAGCTTCAGCATCAGTCCTTCCAATGAATATTCAGGACTGATTTCCTTTAGGATGGACTGGTTGGGTCTCCTTGCAGTCCAAGGGACTCTCAAGTGTCTTCTCCAACACCACAGTTCAAAGGCACCAATTCTTCAGCATTAGTTTTCTTTATGGTCCAACTCTTACATCCATACATGACTGCTGGAAAAACCATAGCTTCGACTAGATGGACTTTGTTGGCAAAGTAATGTGTCTGCTTTTTAATATGCTGTCTAGGTTAGTCATAGCTTTTCTTCCAAGGAGTAAGCGTCTTTTAACTTCATGGCCACAGTAACCATCTGCAACGGTTTTGGAGCCCAAGAAAATAAAGTTTCCCACTGTTTCCATTGTTTCCACATCTGTTGCCATGAAGTGATGGGACTGGATACCATGATCTTTGTTTTTTTTCTAAATATTTTTTTAAGCCAGATTTTTCACTCTCTTCTTTCACTTTCATCAAGAGGCTCTTTAGTTCCTCTTTGCTTTCTGCCATATGGGTGGTGTCATTTGCATATTTGAGGTTATTGATGTTTCTTCCTGCAATCTTGATTCCAGTTTGTGCTTCATCCATCCCAGCCTTTCCCATGGTGGGAAATGCTGCATATAAGTTAAATAAGTTAAATTATTAAGTTAATTATATATAAGTTAAGTAAGTTATTTAAATATAGGTTAAATAAGCAGGGTGACAGTATACAGATTTATGTACTCTTTTACCAATTTGGAAACAGTCCATTGTTCCATATCTAGTTTAAACTTGTTTTTGACCTGCATACATGTTTCTCAGGAGGCAGGTGAGGTTGTTTAGTATTCTCATCTCTTTAAGAATTTCCCACAGTTTCTTTTGATCCACACAGTCAAAGGTTTTAGTATAGTCAATGAAGCAAAAGTAAATTTTTTTTCTGGAATTCTCTTGCTTTTTCTGCAAAATATTAGTTTCTCTTTGTACCAGAAATCCTTTTTTTTTTTTTTTAAACTGTATTATAAATTAATAATTGCATGGTAATGAAAGTCCACATATCCTTAACACTTCTTACATCTCGACTATTGACCATCTAAAAAGTTATTTCTAAGATGCAAACAATTTAGATTTAAATATGTTTCTTTCCATAAATGAACCTTGGATTTGATTCCTTTATAATGTATATTGCTTCTCTTCTGTCAGCCTAAGAAATTCAAGTCTTCCAGTTCATTCAGTATCACTTGGTCTTTTTTTTTTTTTTTCTGAACATCTTCTAATTTGATTCAATATCTCACCACACTCCATCTCAACTCATCAAACTCTTTCACTATGTTTTCTGGACTAATATTGATAACAAAATCCTCTATTGTAAAGTTTGCTAAGGTTATCATAACAAGCAACCCAGATTGGTGACTTACACAACAGAAATGTTTTTTGTAATTCTTGAGGCTGGAACTCTGAGATCAAGGTATTGGAAGGTTGGTTTCCTATGAAGAAAATGGCTTGTAGTTTGCCATTTTCTCACTTGTTTCTTCATATGATCTTCTGTCTGTAACTCTCTGTGTCCAAATTTCCTTTTCTTATGAGGACACCAGTCATGGTCAATTAGGGCCCAGTACAATCATCATTTTAAAGTTAAGTGCCTATTTAAAACTATATCTTAAAATATGGTCCCATTCTGAGGTGCTAAGTTTTAGGACTTCAATCTGTAAATTGCTGGGGAACACAGCTTA
Source organism: Oreotragus oreotragus (assembly GCA_006410675.1). NCBI lineage: Eukaryota > Metazoa > Chordata > Mammalia > Artiodactyla > Bovidae > Oreotragus > Oreotragus oreotragus. The sequence continues at coordinate 132,035 of SJYX01020461.1, forward strand.
TCCCATAACACCTGTATATACAATTTCTTCTCTAAGCATTGTATTTAGCTCTTTTTGTGGCTTGAATCTAGCTTTCTCCTAAGGTCACTGCTTCCCCACAGGTATTTCTTTATTTTTGGTAGTTTTCTTACATAGGTGTATTATACACAACAGTATCTGGAAGTGAAATAGTTATCTTCCTTCCCATGGTTATAGCCTAGACTTTATTATTATCAAAACTGTAACTCTTTCAATATTGTGATTTTGCACAGTACACTCTTTGACAGGCTACCCTAAGACTGTGCTGTGTGTGCTAAGTCGCTTCAGTCATGTCCAACTCTTTGCATCACTCTGAACTGTAGCCTGCAAGGCTCCTTCTGTCCCTGGGATTCTCCAGGCAAGAGTAGTGGAGTGGGTTGCCATGCCCTTCTCCAGGAGTCTTCCTGACCCAGGTCTCTTATGTCTCCTGCATTTGCAGGTGAATTCTTTATCACTAGTGCTACCTGGGAAACCCACTCTGACTCACACCTCTGCTGTTTCCCAATCAGTTCTGATTATCAGATTGATCTTATCATTTTCTCACTATCTATAGTGAGAAAATGTCTTAGCTCTTCCCTTTTCAGCTCAGTTTTTATTTCCTCTCTTTCTGCTTACTAACCTGGCAAAATCCCAGCCCTATTAAACCCAAAGATTTTCTGACTACTCATCGGTTTTTGAGAAATTAATAAGCTTGGAGACATAATCTACTGTGGTAGAGGTGCTATTTAAATTAAAAGGCTTAATTTGAGGTGACCCTTGTAACAGGCTTCTGTGTGGCTCAAATGGTAGGGAATCTGCTTGCAGTGCAGGAGACCTGAGTTCAATACCTGGGTCAGGAAGAGCCTCTGGAGAAGAGAAAGTCAGCCCTCTCCAATATTCTTGCCTGGAGAATCCCATGGACAGAGGAGCCTGGCAGGCTATGGTCCATGGGGTAGCAAAGAGTTATAAACTGTGGAAAATTCTTCAAGAGATGGGAATACCAGACCACCTAACCTGCCTCTTGAGAAATCTGTATGCAGGTCTGGAAGCAACAGCTAGAACTGGACATGGAACAACAGACTGGTTCCAAATAGGAAAAGGAGTACGTCAAGGCTGTATATTGTCACCCTGCTTATTTAACTTCTATGCAGAGTACATCATGAGAAACGCTGGACTGGAAAAAACACAAGCTGGAATCAAGATTGCTGGGAGAAATATCAATAACCTCAGATATGCAGATGACACCACCCTTATGGCAGAAAGTGAAGAGGAGCTAAAAAGCCTCTTGATGAAAGTGAAAGAGGAGAGTGAAAAAGTTGGCTTAAAGCTCAACATTCAGAAAATGAAGATGATGGCATCTGGTCCCATCACTTCATGGGAAATAGATGGAGAAACAGTGGAAACAGTGTCAGACTTTTATTCTTTTGGGCTCCAAAATCACTGCAGATGGTGACTGCAGCAATGAAATTAAAAGACGCTTACTTCTTGGAAGAAAAGTTATGACCAACCTAGATAGCATATTCAAAACCAGAGACATTACTTTGCCGACTAAGGTCCATCTAGACAAGGCTATGGTTTTTCCTGTGGTCATGTATGGATGTGAGAGTTGGACTGTGAAGAAGGCTGAGCACCAAAAAATTGATGCTTTTGAACTGTGGTGTTGGAGAAGACTCTTGAGAGTCCCTTAGATTGCAAGGAAATCCAACCAGTCCATTTTGAAGGAGATCAGCCCTGGAATTTCTTTGGAAGGAATGATGCTAAAGCTGAAACTCCAGTACTTTGGCCACCTCATGTGAGAAGTTGACTCATTGGAAAAGATTCTGATGCTGGGAGGGATTGGGGGCAGGAGGAGGAGGGGACGACAGAGGATGAGATGGCTGGATGGCATCACGGACTCGATGGATGCGAGTCTGAGTTAACTCCAGGAGTTGGTGATGGACAGGGAGGCCTGGCGTGCTGCAATTCATGGGGTCGCAGAGTTGGACACGACTGAGCGACTGAACTAAACTGAACTGAACTATTGTCCAATGTTGGAAACCGATCATTTCTTCTTGAGAAGGTGAAAATATCTTTATTCTGGGTTATAATAAAAAATAAATTCAGCTTGTTAGAGGTTGTCTTTTGCTGAGCACAGTTTTATATACTCATATTGATATTACTTTTGTTTTGAAGAAGTGAAACATGGCTATATGTTAGCAATTTATCAAAGATAAATCACACCAGCTTGAAACATTAATATAAACCACTTTATAAGAACCCCATCCTGAGAAGGAGCAGCATGTTAAAATCACTTCTGTTGAGAAAGTGTTTTGAGAATGGTTCCCTTAAAAGAAGTTTGTTTTCTTACTTTGTGATGTCCTCGGGTAACAAAGTCAACATTCTTCTCTATTTAATGAAAACAGGTTTGGAAATAGTAGCAGGTATTTTGGTAATAAAAAACTATTCATGGCTTAAATCATTAGGGTGCCCTGTTTTCTTTATTATAATTACTGAAACAAGAGATCTTGAAATTAATCCGTTGCTGTATAGATTTGAAGAAGGGAGTTTAGGAAGTCACCTTACTGATCTTTGCACCTTTCATGTTTGGTTTAACAACTTAGTGGATTTTAAAATAATTTGTTATCCAAAGAGGTACACAGAACAGAAACATGTAAGTACTAGAAACTGAAGAATATCATTTTTATTATCATCATGGAAGTAACATATTAGTAACTATAAAATAAATGAAGAGAAGTTAGAAATTATTTTTAACTAATTGTGTAACATTTTTTTTGTTAAAATGTGCCAGTTTATTTAAATTTCCAATTTTAAAAATGTTTGTGTATCTGTGTTTAAAAAGAATAATTGTTTACCTAAAAATACACTGATAGAATAAGTAATATTTGAGAGATATTAAAAAAATATTTCATATGATCAGTGAAGAAAAAATACAAATTAATTTCAGATAGGGGTTCAGTAAATATTTGCTCTTTGGTCTATCTTCTCTCCTTCCACCTCATTCTCCTCCATTCCCCCTTCACCCTTTCTATTTCTCTCTCTCCATCTCTGCTATCTGACTGGATTTTAAAAGTAGATACATAAATTTGGATCTAATATCATTGTATATTATTGTGATCTACTGGGAAAAAAAAAAAACCTTGAAGCTAGATCTCCCAAAGTGATGAGATAGTGATCTGGGTAACTCAGGCAGAGGTTCCAGTTACTTCTGTGAGAGATAGTATTTGTATTTGCCAGTGTATCTGGATAATTGCTTCTAAATTCTGATTTTCTTTTAATTGTAGAGTCAAGGGCATTAGGGCATGTTCATGCCATCCTCTTTCCCAACCTTAATATTTTATGGTCGAATTGCATATTTTGCCTTATTTGTGTTCTTTCTACTTCCCTAAATTCAGAATTTGAAGCGATTGTTTGAATGTCATGATGGGCCTGTCATAGATCTCATTACACTACCAGGCAAGGTCCAGCTCTTGGCAAGGTACTAAATCTTGCATGATTATATTTAATGTTATCATTATAAACATTTGAAAACAATAAGAAACCACTTTAAATAAAACAGAAAAATTTAAACTTTATAAAATTTCTGGTTACAACTTAAACCATCTTGAAAATTTTCCAAGTGTTAAGAAAGGAAAAGTATTTTTTTTTAAACTCTTGTGTATTTTCTATTCCATTATTGTCCCTGGATTATTATCACTTATGGGTAGTTATCTGCTAAGTTGCTTCAGTCATATCCAACTATTTGTACTTTGGTGGACTGTAACCCACCAGGCTCCTCTTTCCGTGGGATTCTAGATCTAGGCAAAATACTGGGAATGAGTTGCCATGCCTTCCTCAAGGGGATTTTCCTGACCCAGGGATCGAACCCACATCTCTTAAGTCTCCTACATTTACAGACAACTTCACCATAACACCACCTGGGAAGCCCAGGTAGGGATTAGGGTGTAATTTTTTGAAGGGTGGTTTTATAAAGGACGTGTATCTGATTAATGCATGGTTTTCCTGACAGTAATATTTAATTAATAATCTATAATAGTTTACCTATAAAGAACAAATATGTGAGTCTGTATGTTGACTCTGCTATTTATTACCTTTGTGATCTTGGGTACTTAATGTCTCTCTTTTTTTTAATTTTTATTTTTTTAAAGCTTCCATTTTCCTTTATTTTACT
>SJYX01020462.1:0-10327 GCA_006410675.1 Oreotragus oreotragus
AAGTGCTAAATTTTTAGTAGCTTATAAACGGGTAGAGGTTTGTAGCTATTTGTCTCTGAATCATGTGTAATCATTGTAATAAGGCTACACTATCTAGACTTTTCTCACTTAAATTTTTGTATTAAAACACCACCAGGATATGGCAGAAAACTGTAAAGAGTGAAATTATACCTAGATATAAAATGAAGTTTTACCCCCCAAAAGCACTGGTTTTTTTGGAGTAATTCTTCATGATATTTGATTATTTAATAGGCAGCATGTACTTTTAAATACATTTTTCCATTTTCTAATTTCACCTTTCTATTTAAAATAAGTCTTGATTCTAATAGTCTTCACATATACGTCTCTCTAATTTTGCTTCTCTATACAACTATTACCAAATTCTACCTCTGTTTTTTGACATGTTATCCTTACTTACACTGTTCCCTTCATTACTAGACTATTCTTTTCTCCATCTTTATCTTTTAAACTCCTGTTCTACTTTGAGGCACATCTGAAGCACTACTTTTTCATTGAAATTTGCTTTTCTCTTATCAAATATGATCGTCTTTCTTCATATTTCACCATGGCACTTGAACCTGTTGTTATAGCACTTAATCACGTTCTGCTTTATTTCATTGTTACTTTCCTCATCTCAGAGTGTAATGTACAGAAGAAGAGATCATCTATTAACTGCATTTTACAATTTAGGAAGTCATGTTTAGGTATTAACGATTTTTTCCTCTCATGTTGAGTTAGTAATACTTCATAAGGATTAGGAAAAAAAAAAATTTAAGAACTGGGCAGAAAGATGTAGTTTGCTTTGCTGTTATGTTTTTACTACTATTGGGACAATATGTAATTAAAAATACATAGCAAAAAGATGTATCTAATTTTGCTTTTTATTCAACCTGTTGTTATGGCTGATTGTTAAAAATGTGAATGGAGTTCACAGACATTCTGGATAGATGACATTTAAAAAAAATACTCAAACACCTAGTAAGGTGGTGTTGGTTGCTGTTTTAGCAATTCGGAGCTTTGACATGAAGTGTTAACACTGTTAAAAGACATAGATTGTGTATGGTGACCCATATATTAGGAGTTTTAAAATTTTATTGTTAAAATTTTCCAATTTTACTTGAAATTTTTAAACTTGATATTTTTTCATAAAATGATTGTCAGCACATATTACTTATGAATGTTCTTTTATTATTTTCTTTGAGTGTTTCCTCTGTAAACCAAACTTGTATCTTCTTTCATCATACTTCAGATTTTTCTTTTGTTTCAGCTGCACAGCCATTATGCAGATTTAAAATCTGTAAATCATCTTCAGTCTTTGACATTCACTATTGATTTTTCCTTTGGAATGTCTTTTTGCTGTGTTCTTATTTTTCTTCATTTTTGCTTCTACAAACCCAGTATGCCCTCATAGTAGTATAGTAATACCTTCTTTAATTTCTCCAACTTTATCCTCTTTCCCCTTTGTCATTCTGCACTTGGTTATGACATTTTCTGCAAATATTGTTTTATATCACTTCTCTGCATGCTAAGTCACTTCACTTGTGTCCAACTCTTTGCGACCCTATCGACCATAGTCTGCCAAACTCCTCTGTCCATGGGATTTCCCAGGCAAGAATACTGGAATGGGTTGTCATTTCCTTCTCCAGGGGATCGTCTCAACTCAGGGATCAAACCCGTGTCTCTTACGCCCCCTGCATTGGCAGGCGGGTTCTTAGCACCACCTGGGAAGCCCTTCCCTGTTGAGAGGTATTTCATAGATTCCTCCATCAGAGTGAAGAACTTAAAGTATTTAAGCCAGAATCTTAAAATCTGACTGACTTTCATGACCTAATTTTACATTTTTTTAACCAGTCTTACATCATACTGTTTTTAGTAGGTACAAGTGTGGTATGCTAGTTGTTGTTTTTTTTAATGTGACATATTTTTACTTATTGCATGCCTTCTTTCTTATTTCTTCAGTACCAGAATTGTGTTCAGTATTCCACATGGCTGAACAAATCCATTTTCTGTGTTTTTGGCTCTTTTTCCATGTTTTATGTGAAGATTCTTTACTGCTCTTACTGCTGCTGCTTCTCTTCCTCCTCCTCCTCTCTTTTAACAAAACTTGCTCTCTTCCAACATACAGTCTACACACAAACTTGGAACTTAAATTTGGAACTGTAATGCTTACTTTAGGTTTAATGTTTGTTAATCTCTCTAGATACAGAGTTAATCTCTCTAAATACACTAACTTTGTGGAGTTGGAGTGGTGAAGTGAGTCTTAAATTCCACTTTAGAATGTGGCAGAATAGTTTCCATTAAATATTCGTTAAGTACAATTCTGTTTACCACATTGCTTATTATTTGAGTCCCAATAGGTGCTCAAATATTACTTGCTAGTTGACCTAGAAAATTAAAGTAATAACAAAATTGTTTTATCCCCACACCAAATCTTGGCTAATGATGTAAAACTACTATAATATTTTTAATACCTTCCAACTTTTATCAGGTGTTTTTCCATGATTGTATTTTAATATTGAGCAAATAGAAAATTTAGACATTTTCTTAGCATTATATATACATACTTTCATGTTTTTACATTGTCTATATTTATTTTTAATAGTAGTTTAGTGTCCTTAATAGATGATTTTACTTCAGTATTCCCTTAGTTCTGACTATATTGGTTTTTACCATATTTTGTGTAATTTATGCAATTTCAAGAAAAAGCTTGAGTGAGCTCATTCTTAAATATTAATTTATCCAGTTTTTAAACTTCTAACTCAGAATTCCGTGTTATTTCAGGCCTTTCGTGAAGGATCTAGGAAATCATCAAGAGTTAAGGTAAGCACATTAAATCTAAGCCCTTATTATCAATTGTCAGGTATCTAAGAACTTACTAAGCAGTCGCTTGGTCATAATCTTTCATTAATGCTCTCTCCATTCTGTGTCATTTCATTGCTTTTATCTTTATGAAATGAAGTGGGAAGAAGTGGGACCGTAGAGAATTCTAATTGGATTAATACATACCATTCTTGGAGTTTATTAACACTGTTAACATTAAACAAAAGGAGATATATAAATGATTCCTAATATTGATTCATTTTTCATTTATGACTGTATTCCATGTCTCTAGTGCCACTGTTTATAGTATACTAGACATGTAAATGCAAAATCACACTTGAAATTTGAAATTCTGCTCTTCTGCATAGTTTGAATTCTAGGGATTTAGTCAAGTTAGTAGTTATAAAATACTTTGAAATCACCATAGCGTCACCATGTAAGTACAAACTTGTTACTTGTACCTTGAGTTAATTAGTATACATCCTTAATTTTGTAGATGCCAGGATTGCTGAGAGAAGCAAGCCTGCCCCCTCACACCCCAACCCTCCCACCCTCCTCCAACTCTGCCTTCCCTTAAAAGATAGGTTTGTGTTGGATGATACAGGTCAGCTACACAGTGTTACTCTTAGATTTCTAGGATAGGTAGTAAAGGAGAATAAGTGTCTCAAGTTGGCAGATAGTAAAATAAGATGCGGGAAGAATGTTAGAATATATCTGTTGTCCCCATAGTATAAAGTATAATAATTATTAATTATCCCACATTCCTGAAAAACAGATCATTAAGTAGCTGTCAAATGATTATTCTTTCTTAAGAATGTTAATACATGGTGTTTTTCAACATACTGCAAGTCCAAAGTCTTTATATGTTAAAGTTGGGTATTTTATATTTACCATGTTAAATTTGTATTTAAGGAATTTTTTTCTGATGGCAGAGTAACGAGATCTGAAAAAGGGTTTTATATTAAACTCTTGGATCTGTTGATCCTTCAGTGGTTTTCCTTTCTTTCCATTTTATCTAATCTCAATATCAGACTTAATGAGGAAGGAGCATCTTTACTTAACTGAAATGTTTCCACTTATTATGTAAGGAAGTGACTAAGAAATTAAAATTTTAAAAATGCTTTGTGCATCTTTGAAAATATTTTCCTTGAAGATGTCTGTTTATGATCATTACATTTCCAGTAAGTGATTCTGTCATATATGAAAAAAGTTCAAGAGATATAGAAGAGCTCCGATCCTCTTCTGTAGAGGAGTTTTTTATTTGTTTTTGTTTTTTTGAAAGGGGAATAGAAAAGAAAATTTAAATGGACTAGATTTCTTTAATAAAAGTGATAAAAATATTAATATGTAGTATCATGTAAAAGAAAGACATATCTGTGTTGTCACATATGGAATCTAAACTATGAATAAATACAACAAAGTGAAAACAGACTTACAGAGAACAAACTTGCGGTTACCAGTGGGAGAAGAAGGGATAAGGGTAAGATGAGGGTTAGAGGTGTAAGAGTTACAAACTACTGTGTATGGAATAAATAATCTACAAGGATAATAATGAACATGGGGGCTATAGCCACTATTATATAATAACTTTAAAGTATAATATATAAAAATTTTGAATCATGATATACACCTCAAACTAATATAATATTGTAAATCAACTGTACCTTGATATAAATAAATAATGGGTAGTTAAAAAGAGTGTTTGTAGACTTTTGTGTCTATACATAATATATGAAAAACATTTCTGTATTACATAAACTATATGAAAAACTCTGAAAAATAAATAAAAATAAAGGCCAAAATATGTAATGTTTCATATATGTTTAAAAAATCTATTATTTATCAAGTGATCAATTATTAATGTGGAATACATGAGTCCATAAAATATCAATTAGTAAAATAAACCTACTCCTATCAAGTAGCTGAACAACTTACTATAGTTTGTTACATTATAGAGAAGATACTTTTTGTGATAGTTTATTTACTTATAGTAAGGTTGACTGATTCATGGGGTCACAAAGAGTTAGACACGACTGAGCGACTGAACTGAAGGTTGACTGATGGTAAATTTCAGTTAAGTGTTACTGTACACATGTACATGTTTAACAGCATATATAAAAATTTTCTTGAAATCTTTACATGATTTTAAAATTTCATACTTATATCAGGTTGTACACATTATGGAGATTATCTACTCATAAAGATGTTCAGTTCTGTAGCAATCAGAGCAGCATTTACAAACAGCTTAATTGAAACTTTGTGTTAAATCTATTATAAATTCACTATAAATTTGAATTATACTATCAGTAAGATACAATATATGTTTTTGTTATCTGCATTAATTCATTTTCATCCTGAGATTACAAATAACTGAGGGAGTCCGGCTTTAATAAATTATCTAAATATGTGGTAATTCTGCCTTTCTATAAATTTCATTCCAGTGAGAAAAGGGAGTCCCTTTTTGTTTCATAAAACCTATTGAGAGGTTGTAACTTTTCACTACTTGGCATTTAGCATTCTTTTTTTTTTTTTTTTTTATTGGAGTATTGTTTTACTCTGGTATGCTTCTGCTATACAGCAAAGTGAATCAGTTTTATACATACATATATACACTCTTTTTTAGATTCTTTCCCATATAGGTAATTAGAGAATATTGAGTAGAGTTCCCAGAGTACTGAATATTGAATAGGTCCTTCTTAGTTATCTATTTTATATTAGTATATATGTCAATCCCAATCTTCCAATTTATTCCCCCCCGACCCTTTCACCCTTGGTAACTATAAATTTGTTTTCTACATCTGTGACTCTATTTCTGTTTTGTAAATAAATTCATTTGTACCATTTTTTAAGATTCCACATATAAGTGATATCATCATAATTGTCTTTTCTCTGTCTTATTTTGCTCAGTCTGAAAGTCTCTCCATCCATCCATGTTGCTGCAAATGGCATTATATTTTCTTTTTAGGGCTGAGTAATAGTTCATTTTGGACTGTACCACATCTTCTTTATCCATTCATTTGTAGATAGACATTTAGGTTGTCCATTCCTGGATATTGTATATAGTGCTGCAGTGAACAGTGGGGTGCCTGTATCTTTTCGGATTATGGTTTTTCTGGATATATGCCCAGGAGTGGGACTGCTGAATCGTATGGTAGCTCTGTGTTTACTTTTTATGGAACATCCATACTGTTCTCAATAGCGGCTGTAGTAATTTACATTTCCACCAACAGGATTGGAGGAGTCCGTTTTCTCCACACCCTCTCTACTGTTTATTGTTTGTAGACTTTTTGACGATGGCCTCTGAGACTAATTTGCATTTCTCTAATGATTAGTGATGTTGAACATCTTTTCACGTGCTTTTTGGCCATCTGTGTGTCTTCTTTGGAGAAATGTCTATTTAGATCTTCTAATGGCACCCACCCCAGTACTCTTGCCTGGAAAATCCAATGGATGGAGTAGCCTGGTGGGCTGCAGTCCATGGGGTCGCTAAGAGTCGGACATGACTGAGCGACTTCACTTTCACTTTTCACTTTCATGCATTGGAGAAGGCAATGGCAACCCACTCCAGTGTTCTTGCCTGGAGAATCCCAGGGATGGGCTAGCCCAGTGGGCTGCCGTCTCTGGGGTCGCACAGAGTCGGACACGACTGAAGCAACTTAGCAGCAGCAGCAGCTGCCCATTTTTTTGATTTTTTTTTTTTCAATTGTGCTGCATAAGCTGTTTGTTTATTTTCGAGATTACTCCCTTGTCAGTCACTTCATTTGTAAGTATTTTCTCCCATTCTATAGGTTGTCTTTTTTATTTTGTTTATGGTTTTCTTTGGTGTACAAAAGTGTTTAAGTTCAGTTAGGTTCAGTTTTTAAAATTTTCATTACTTTAGGAGGGGGATCAAAAAAGATATTGCTGTGGTGTAGCATTTAGCATTCTTAAACGTTTTAAAAGGGCATATGGAGGGAGACAAGCACTTAAGCTTAAAGGTCCTTGTTGACACTTTGTGAGACATTTTATTCTCATGTAAAATTTATCATGTGGACAATTTATTATACATCTTGGAATTACACAAAATTAATGTATCAGAGTATATTTTTGTTACAAACATGGTAAAAATTGAAGTATTATATCAGAAAATAAGTTTATACTTAATATGCAATGCATATAGTTTACATATAATTGCAGTTTTTTTTCTGGTTAAATACAATTGTGAGCGTACACTAGATACTGGTAGATTCAAAAAAGTTTTCCATATGCTATCTTTTTTTAACTGTAGACTATTTTGGGTTGTTGCAGTTTTATTGATAGCTCCAGTTTGGCTACAGTATTAAAAAGTTTCAGCTATTCAGATTAACTCCCCTTCCTTCAGTTTTCCAAGTCGTGTGTCTGGCATCAATATAAAATGTAGTAAGCTGCTCACTTGTGGTCTTTTTTTTTTTCCACTGGGTCTTACTTAGCCTATCATTATTTCTAGTTTTATATTCTTTTATATAGATTGTCATAGTGTGTGTCTGTGTATAAATACTTAAAATCCAGATATTAATGCTCAGTTTGCTGTGATTTTAGGGTTCAGCTCCGGAGACTGATCCTTCATCTGATGTTTCAAATTTTGGATGGGAGACAAAAATCAAAGCATGGATGGATCAATATGAAGAGGCAAATAATAACCAATATAGTGAGGGTGTTCAGAGGGAAGCACAAAGAATAGCTCTGAGATTGGGCAATGGAAATGACAAAAAAGAGATTAAATCAGATTTGAATACCAACAATTTGATCTTCAAACCTCCTGTAGAGGTAAGTATATCATTTGACAAAAGATGATAGAACAAGAATGTTTTTCTACTGTGTATTTTAAGTACTTAGACTGAATGCAGTCTGGTTTTATTTATTTAGGTTGTGCTCGGTCTTCATGGCTGCACACAGGCTTTCTCTAGTTGCAGCAAGCAGGGGTTACTCTGCATTGCAGTGCTCAAAGAGAAACTATTGCAGTTGTTTCTGTTAGTGCTGAGCACAGACTCCAGGCAAGCAGGCTTCAGTATTTGCAGTACATGGGCTCAGTAGTTGTGGTTCTTGGGCTTAGTTGCTCCAAGGCATGTGGAATCTTCCCAGACCAGGAATTGAACCGTGTCCCTTGCACTTGTGGGCAAATTGTTATCCACTGTACCACCAGGAAAGTCCAGAAACAATCTGGTTTAGTTGACCTAAACTTTTCTCCCATTGTAGAGCCATATACAAAAAAATAAGAAGATTCTGAAATCTGCAAAAGATTTGCCTCCTGACGCACTTATCATTGAATACAGAGGGAAGTTTATGTTGAGAGAACAGTTTGAAGCAAATGGATATTTCTTTAAGAGGTATATTTATTTCCCTATATTAGTTTTCTGTAGTTAAGTATTGAATTTTTTACTAATTTAACTATAATGTGTATTTTGTTCCCCAAGTAATCATTTTAATATTTAAAACTATAGTGTGGTTGAACAGTGACTAATGATAACTTTTGAACCATGATAAAATATAACTACAAAAAAGATGCAGATGCATTCCTTAGAATCTTACCCATCCTATTTTGTTGACGTCTTAAAACAATCTACTTAAACTGTAGCAGTATAGTATAATGAAGATCTCTGATTACCTGATGTTATAAGGAACCCTTTCCATCTAGGATTGCTAGAACCTGCAAAGACCGTTGGTGACCATGTCCTCCTTTTATCAGAGTATGTTAGATTTGGTCTTACATCCTTGTCACCACTTTCTGCTCTGGCTTTCTTGGTACTGGAAGGACTTTGGAGGCCTCTTCTATCATTTGTGATTTAGGGGATGGAAATTGATGTGATCTTATGATAGCCATTGCATCCCTAAGGTCTGGAAGTAATTATTTAAGTATTTTGTATTGTTATAACTTGTGTTACTTAAGTTACGAAAGATATACAAGAATCTTTCCCTTTTACTTAACAGGTTTGATCTGAAACAGTGCTGTGACTCAAACACTTAAATGGAGTGATAGGAACTTTAATGGCATCTCATTATGAATCCTTACGTAAAGGCAGTAGTCATTCCCTTTTTCTCATTGTTTGTAAATTTGAATTCCCAACTTGAACTAATTTTCTTTGGTTTGGTAAGGTTATAGGAGCAGGTAAAAATCTTATTAGCATGAATTAGCCTAGTGGTTAAGAATGGATTCTGGTATCAGATTGCTGTATTCAAATATTGGCCTTCCGAATTAATATGAGTCTTTTAGAAATTTCTTAAATTCAAAATGTTAATAGTTTCTAATGCATTTCTTTTTTTGTAGACCATACCCTTTTGTTTTATTCTATTCTAAATTTCATGGCCTAGAAATGTGTGTTGATGCAAGGACTTTTGGGAATGAAGCTCGGTTCATCAGGCGTTCTTGTACACCCAATGCAGAGGTTAGCATACATAAATCCTTTGGGGAGGCAGGGGTAGGGAATGTGTGGAATCTGAGTATTAAAATTAAGCACAGAAGTCTGGTGGCCAAAAAAGATCACCAGTTTGTATCCACTGATGCATTTTCTAGTGCCTAACATCTTTCCATTACAAAATTTAAGATGATACTGGCTGTGAGGTCTTCAGTTACTTTACACATTGAAGAAATAGTGATGTTCATTCTAAGAGAAAATATTGGACTTCTCTGTTCTGGAAGCTCTATTTATGAGTCAAATATATGCTTTGATTTGATCAAAGTTGATGACAAAGCTGAAAGCTAAAGTTGATTTTATATGTGCTTCTGTTAAGTTTTTTTTTTAATTGTGATTTAGAAGTGGTATATAAAATATTTCTGTTTTTTTTTCTCATACCAAAATAAACATTTTATAGTTATATAATGTTACAGTTAGGAGTGTAGGATTTGAAGCCGGACTTGTAGGTTCATGTCTTTTATTTGACTTAATTAGCTTTGTATCCTTGTCTGTGCTTCAGTTTGATCTGTAAAAAGATGTTATGTGGACTAAAGGATTTAATGCGTGTAGACTACGTACCTCGAACAGTGTATACTGTAGAAAAGTTTAGTGTTAAACTGTACTTTAACTGTTTACTTATGAACTGTATCATTACTTCTTTTCATTAAATCAAAGATGCTATCAGTTGTAAAACTCTCACTCAGAGATGTTAAAAGGTGAAAAAATGTGCATCATAGAACTGATGAAATAGAGTATTTTCATTTTGATGCTACTAGAGCCTGTATAAAACTTGGATTGATGTATACCTCCTTCCCAGTTGATAATCACTGATTTATGTACAAGTCTTTTTTTATGTACAGGTCTTATAATTAATAGCCTATTTTCCATGTTCTATTTTGAATTACTTTGAAAAGAATAGTTTTCAAAATTGCAAGATGAGATGCTTCAAAAGTAGAGAGTAATTTATAGAGATACAAAACTACTTCTGGAGATATAAAATTATTCTTTTACAGGTGAGGCATGAAATTGAAGATGGAACGATACATCTTTACATTTATTCTATACAAAGTATTCCCAAGGGAACCGAAATTACTATT
>SJYX01020464.1:0-39148 GCA_006410675.1 Oreotragus oreotragus
AGCAGGTCACTACCAGAAAGAGTTGTACTAGACACAGGAGGTCCTCACCTTATTTATGAAAAGAAACCACTTTTCATTTTTCAAAGTTTTAAGGCCTTCATGTGAAGAACAAGTAAAGAGGCAGTAACTGCAACGGCTCGGAGAAGAGCCAGCTCAGGTAGGGGAAGTGCCAAGTTCAGTCCCTTTGCTGTTTGGAAAACCTGACAAGCTTGAGGAAGGGAGTATGACGAAAGGAGCTGACCTAGCCTTGAACTAAGTGAAGCTCCATACTAGACCACTACATTTTGCAGGTCAGTGATTTGGACTTAGAACCGCTGATCCAAAGATCTTAGATTGCAAGAGTCTATTTCCTCATATGGGCTTTGCCATGTAAAAGCCTGTCTATCATGCTAGATTCAGTATCAAATAAGCACCTTAGCTATATTCGTGTGCCTTCCAGCTCATTAATCTTTAAATAGTGTCTTTCCAACATTTATTAGATTAATAACATAATTGATCATTATGATAAAATATCTTACACAGAGTAATGCACTCTCAATCCTTCTTTGACAAGGCTTACCAGAGATTTTCTAAGAGCTGTGTAGGTAAGAGTTAGAACCAGGTGCACCTGCAAAGCTTAAAATTATATTCTAAACTCACCTTAGTCCTGAGTGTGCCCTGCTTCTGTTAAAGGAAGTTCATGTTCATAATTATATGACTTGTTCTACCACAGTCAAACCACCTACTCAAAATGCTGTGTGATGGTGCTGAGTCATCCATACACTTTCCCCCCAAAACCCAAATCTCTAGTCCTTTGCCTGAAGTATGCATCTGATCCTAAATCCTCAGACATAGCACACTGATACAGCTAGTGGAGCTAGCCAGATTAGACTCCCCTGCTGCAGGTATGGTGACAGAGAAAGAAAGGGAATAAAATAGGCAGAGCTTCCAGTGTGAACATGGATTGATTCTAAGTGTGTTATTCACTCAGTCATGTCCAACTCTTTGCGAGCCCATGGACTGTAGCCTACCAGGCTCTTCCGTCCGTGGAATTCTCCAGGCAAGAGTACTGAAGTGGAGAGCCACTCTCTTCTCCAGTGGATCTTCCCAATCCAGAGATCAAACCTAAGTCTCCTGCCTTACAGGCAGATTCTTTTCCAACTGAGCCGCCATGGAAGCCCTAAAGAATAAGGGCAGATGATCAGTAATGGAAAGAGACTTCATTGAAATATTTAAGTATATTACCTAATGCCTAGCCAAAGTATTGGCTAAGCCAACAAAAGGATAGCAGCAGAAACAGGTAGGATGTTAAGTATATTACTACACACAGACCAACAATTCAACACCATTTTATATAAGTGCTACTTTACAAGTTAAGGAGTTGAGACCCAGAAAAATTTGTCTCCAAATTCTGGCTCACTCCAGATATGAGGCACTACATGAAACTCCTCCAGCCTAAATTTACAAAATAATAATAGCTAGCAATACCTGTCATTGGCCAAGCAATAATTTCAGTCCTTTACATGTATCATCTCCTTTAATTGGTACAATAATTCTATGAAGCACGTACTGCTACTACCCCTATTTTATGGAGAGAGAAACAGAGACACAGAGAGGTTGAAGTAACTCGCTCAAGGCAACACAGCTTTTAAATAGTAAGGCTGGGAGTCAAACCCAGGTAGTCTGAATCCAGAGTCCTCAATCTAGAATTCAGTCTTCAACTCTTAAGTCAATCAGTTCCTTACAAGGGAGTATTAACGTGTTTATCAAGTCCTTGTACAATAGAACTCACAGAGTTCTAGCATGTAAAAGTACTGATATGCAAATTTTTAATAAGCAAATGAAATATGTATTTTGTCAATGGAGAAGGAACAGCAAACAAGGTAAAATACACACTTGAAAAGAGATTTAAATGTACATCTTGAAAAGTAGGGCAATATGAGTATACAAGGTAAAGAATACATCTGACATATACACAAACACACTACTAGATATAAAATAAAAGCCCATGTGTAAAATATATAATCAACAAGGAACTACGGTATAGCACAGGGAAATATACTCAGTACTCTCTAATAACCTATATGGGAAAAGAATCTGAGAAAGAATAAATATATATACATATACATATATTAATATAACTGATTACCTCCCATATTAACTTCCATAAAAAGTAATATCTATGAATAGTAAAGGTTAGATTTTTAAACTCTGAGTTTTTAAAATAAATTCAAAGTTAAAAATCTGGCTTTTAGGCTGTAATCATATATATTTCCTTGGATTATAATTGTATACTTTGCAATAAAAAAAACTTGGGTTGGGTAGAAAAGTGAGAGGAGGGAAGACATATTGAACCACAATGCAATGGGTTTGTGGGTTTTATGGTTAGTTTAGCCCAAAGATTTTCTTGGGTCTCCTTGAAGTTCTCAAGACTAGGGTAGTCTTCCTCTATCAGCCTAAATACCCCTGGGTACCACTTGTATGAGAAAGCTGACCCAGAGCAGTGAAAACTAGAAGATCCTTCACTTTGAAGTCAATCATCTTTAAGACAAAGCATTTCAGCCAGTTCTGGGGCCATGCATGTGATATATTATCTACACAGTGGGTTCCTCCAAAAAAAGATGATGCCCTAATGTGAACTGCATTCCTTTTTGCTCACCAGGTGTTTATCAGCACCAGACATGGTTCCTGGGTCATGAGTCGTATCTTTGAAGATGGCTATCCCTGGGACTTGGTGTACCACACCCGGTTTAAAACCATGCTCCGAAATGCCGTGCCACGAACAGTTGTGAAATGGATGATGGAAAAAGGGATGAATCGATGGTTCAGCCATGAAAATTATGGCCTTGTCCCTCAAAACAAGTAGAGTTATTTTGGTTTTTTATGGTATACTCATTGATAATCAGGGTTGTCAGAAGGGTTTCTTTTTGAAAAGAGCCAGATCGCTAACATGGTAGTTCAAAACACAACCTAACAGTATGGGTGTCATATAGCTCCCAGATTTTGAATCCCAGATTCATTCTGTATATCTTTTAAAAAGTTAATATTTGAGAAGATGAAGTATAAATATTATGAGTTGCTCCAGAGAGTAGAACTAGGATCGGGGAAGGACTTCCTAATACCCAGAGCTATCCAACATTGGAAAAGGCTGTTTTAAGAGATTGTGACCTTCCTTTCAGAGAGTGGGGTGGGAAAACTGATCCAAAATCTACAGGAGCCTGTTATCAAATAAAGAAAAAATAAACATTCATATTGTTTGCTTGTGTTCACAAGATCAGTGATGTATAACTTGGAGATTAACAGGCAATGAATAGGTTCTCAAAAGCTACCCATGGGAAGAACTCTTATGGTGTAGAGTTAGCAAAGTATAACAGGCTCCTTCCCCACTCCCCCGCCAAAAAAAAAGAATAGGCGAGCTTTACAGTCTTTCAATAAATGCAATGTGGCTGCTGTATTCTGAGATCTGATATATATGCCATGCAGCCTTTTTTTTTAAGTGGTTCTCAAATCTAAAAAAGAAAAGGAAATTCTAGACATATAATCAGACTTTGCTCCATTATTCATGCTATCATGCTATCCATGGATATTTGAGATCAAGAGATATCCCCAAACTTAATTCTATGCATTAATTTTCACACTATCCTCTTAATTAGTTTCAAAACTGATGGGAATTTAACAAATTTTTTCTTCCTTACTTATAATCAGTAGAGATTAAATGAAGCAGCAAGATAATCAAAGGTAGATAACATAAAGCAACAGTGAAAATATCAGCAGGATAATGACAACTAAAGTACTCAGGAATTGATCACAGGCGTTGGCATTTTGTCTAAACCCTTAGGATGTCTCCTTTTTTGCAATGTGTTTTGCCCACATCATCTACATGCATGTTTTCCTTATTTGTTGAAGGAAGAGATATGTGACATGTGAATACAGTCTCATGTGACATGAGAATAAAATCTGAGAGTAAAGCTTGGGGTAGGCCAAGTTAGAAAGTCAAAAGTTAGAAAGTTTTACAAATATTTGAGAAACCATTTTTTTGTCAGATCCAACCCCATAAAATATTAACAGAGTTCAAAACTCCTCATTAAATACTCCTTTCTGAGTGTTTTCTTCTGCGTGTTTTAGATACCTTGTTAAAGAGCCTGTCATAAATGATGATCTTCCAAGTCGTATACTCTATGGAGCCATCAAGGTGAAATCAAGAGTGAAAGAGCTCACAGACACATCTGCCATTTTTGAAGATGGAACAGTGGAAGAGAACATTGACATCATTGTCTTTGCAACAGGATATACTGTCTCTTTTCCCTTCCTTGAAGATCTTGTTAAAGTAGAGAATAATATGGTCTTGCTGTACAAATTCATGTTCCCTCCTCAACTGGAGAAGTCAACTCTTGCATGCATTGGTCTCATCCAGCCCCTAGGTTCCATTTTCCCAACTGTTGAACTTCAAGCTCGTTGGGTAACCAGAGTTTTCAAAGGTAAGTGAGTGAGTTAGTAGACAGGTGAGTGGCTGACGGTTTCATACTTGGTGGACTTTGCTCAAAAACAAGTTTAGAAAAGGAGGTTGCCAAAAAAAAAGCTTTCCAACCTTGGCTGCCTTCACAAAACTGGCATCCTAAAAAATTAGCAGAGAACTCAAAAAATAACCAATACTGGGATTCAAGAATAAATATCCATAATCATTCCTTTAAAATATTAGAAAATTCAGAGAATTTCAATTGGCATAGTGTTAAATACATATTACTTTTTGTTGGACTAATGAGAGAACAGTGAAGAAGGAAGATATCTATGACTCCAAGTTTTACCTATAAAATATTTATAAATTCCTTGTGATATATGCAAATCAAGAGACCTAGGGCCTACTCCATACTTAACTTCAAATTAACTCTTAATGTCTAAGCACTTCAACCTCACAGATCCCTGCTGCTGTGCTGCTGCTAAGTCGCTTCAGTTGTGTCCGACTCTGTGCGACCCCATAGATGGCAGCCCACGAGGCTCCCCTGTCCCTGGAATTCTCCAGGCAAGAACGCTAGAGTGGGTTGCTATTTTCTTCTCCAATGCATGAAAGGGAAAAGTGAAAGTGAAGTCGCTCAGTCGTGTCCAACGCTTAGCAACCCCATGGACTGCAGCCTACCAGGCTCCTCCATCCATGGGACAGATCCCTACAAAGTTATAAAATTATTGAAATATTTCTCTCTGAGCATTGTGTAGAACTTTGCACTTCTCAGAAGACTGTTACTGTCTCCCTGATCCCAGGGTTCAATTCAGCTAAACAAAAATTTATTGAATATTCATCCCTGTGCTGGAACTTGGTGGCATAGAGACAAATTTAAACAGATCATTTCAAGATAGTAAGACAAATGCTTTGTCAGAGGAATGCATGGAGTGTTTGAAAAGAAGAGAAATGGTGCTGAGCAAAAGTAGAGTGGGGCTGAGGAAGGGCATGTGGTCAAGGAAGACTCCTAGATAGCTGGGTTTCCCAGGTACAGAAAAAGGAACCCTTAAGTGAGAGCATGGAGGTATGATATAGATGGAGAATTACATGCTATCCGATATTCCTAGAACATCGAGTGTGAGGCAGAGAGGGGTGAAAGATTCTTCTTAAAGAGCAAAGGACCAAAACAGAGGAAGATTTTAAGGCACACTAACAAGCTTCAGAGAAGGCAATGGCACCCCACTCCAGTACTCTTGCCTGGAAAACCCCATGGACAGAGGAGCCTGGTAGGCTGCAGTCCATGGGGTTGCTAAGAGTCGGACACAACTGAGCAACTTCACTTTCACTTCTCACTTTCATGCACTGGAGAAGGAAATGGCAACCCACTCCAGTGTTCTTGCCTGGAGAATCCCAGGGACGGGGGAGCCTGGTGGGCTGCCGTCTATGGCGTCACACAGAGTCGGACATGACTGAAGCGACTTAGCAGCAGTAGCAGCAGCAACAAGCTTGAATATAAAATATAGATCAGCTCTTTCCTAATTTCTTGTTGTTGTTTAGTCTCTAAGTCATGTTCAACTCTTTTGCGACTCTATAGACTGTACTCTGCCAGGCTTCTATATCCATGGGATTTCCCAGGCAAGAATACTAGAGTGGGTTGCCATTTCCTTCTCCAAAAGAACTTCCCAATCCAGGGATCGAACCTGCATCTCCTGCATTGCGGGCAAATTCTTTGCTGCTGAGCCCTGAAGCCCCTTCCCAAATTTAGCTGGTAGACCCAGTACCATCCAGTGGACCCTTAGGAACCCTGATTAAGTCTGGCCTGAGGACCTAGGGTCTCCACTTAAGAAAGCTCTTCTGCCAGAGGACCCAATGAAAGGTTCTAAGCAAAGACCAGACATTATCAGCATTATTTTTGGTAGATTATTTCAGCATTAGGGTGAAAGACAGATTTGAAAGTCGAAAGGAATAGAGTGACCAGAGACCAATATACTAAAACATGATACACCCTCAGCCAGGCAAAGAGACAAGGTGGAGAAGAGAAATAGTTGAGGATAAAACCAGCAGGACATAATGATTGGCTCCAAGAAGAAAAATTAGAAGAAAAGAGCAGAATCACAGGTGACTTGCAGATTTCAGGTGGTGGAAACTGGATTGAGAGTGGTGCTAGGATGAGGGGAGGCGTGTGGAAGAGTATGTAAGCCCGAGCAGGAGGACTTCAGTGATAAGCTCCATTCTGGACTCACTGAACCTGAGATGTCTGATGACTAGCCATATCCAGGGAGTGTTAGTTCTTCAGTCATGTCCACCCACTCCAGTGTTCTTGCCTGGAGAATCCCAGGGACGGGGGAGCCTGGTGGGCTGCCGTCTATGGCGTCACACAGAGTCGGACATGACTGAAGCGACTTAGCAGCAGTAGCAGCAGCAACAAGCTTGAATATAAAATATAGATCAGCTCTTTCCTAATTTCTTGTTGTTGTTTAGTCTCTAAGTCATGTTCAACTCTTTTGCGACTCTATAGACTGTACTCTGCCAGGCTTCTATATCCATGGGATTTCCCAGGCAAGAATACTAGAGTGGGTTGCCATTTCCTTCTCCAAAAGAACTTCCCAATCCAGGGATCGAACCTGCATCTCCTGCATTGCGGGCAAATTATTTGCTGCTGAGCCCTGAAGCCCCTTCCCAAATTTAGCTGGTAGACCCAATACCATCCAGTGGACCCTTAGGAACCCTGATTAAGTCTGGCCTGAGGACCTAGGGTCTCCACTTAAGAAAGCTCTTCTGCCAGAGGACCCAATGAAAGGTTCTAAGCAAAGACCAGACATTATCAGCATTATTTTTGGTAGATTATTTCAGCATTAGTGTGAAAGACAGATTTGAAAGTCGAAAGGAATAGAGTGACCAGAGACCAATATACTAAAACATGATACACCCTCAGCCAGGCAAAGAGACAAGGTGGAGAAGAGAAATAGTTAAGGATAAAACCAGCAGGACATAATGATTGGCTCCAAGAAGAAAAATTAGAAGAAAAGAGCAGAATCACAGGTGACTTGCAGATTTCAGGTGGTGGAAACTGAATTGAGAGTGGTGCTAGGATGAGGGGAGGCGTGTGGAAGAGTATGTAAGCCCGAGCAGGAGGACTTCAGTGATAAGCTCCATTCTGGACTCACTGAACCTGAGATGTCTGATGACTAGCCATATCCAGGGAGTGTTAGTTCTTCAGTCATGTCCGACTCTTTGCAGCCCCATGGACTGTAGCCCTCCAGGTTCCTCTGTCCATGGAATTCTCCAGGCAAGAATACTGGAGTGGGGAGCCATTCCCTTCTCCAAGGGATCTTCCTGACCCATGGATCAAACCTGGGTCTCCCGTACCACAGGCAGATTCTTTACTGTCTGACCCCCGAGGGAGCCAAAAAAAGTGAAAGTGTTAGCTGCTCAGTCATGTCTGATTCTATGCAACCTCATAGACTGTAGCCTGCCCGAGAAACTGACCATTTTTCAGCATGTCTGAAGCTCCAGGGACACTTGTAACACAGATGGACTCCCAAGCACACAATGATAACTCACATCAATCTTTCTCCATTCCCACTGCCCTACCCTAGCTTGTGCCACTCTCTCCCTCACCTGGTTTACTTCACAGCCTCTTAACTGGTCTTGCTGCCTTTAAAATCACCTCCCTGGCACCCATTTTCCAAAATTCAACACCTAGGAGAATCTTTCCAAAAAGCAAACCTGATCAGGTCACTTCCCACAGCTTCCCACCACATTCGGAATGGAGCTCAAGCCACCTGGCACAGCTCCCTGCCTTTTTAGGCTCACTTTCCCTTTCCAGCTTCCTCTCTTAACTGCCACCACCCCACCTCAGAGTCCATGGTGTAGTCTGGTGAATCCTGGAGTTCAACAGCACAGCCTCCCTGACTGGTTTAACATGGGTCAGTGGCCAAAATTTACATGTAAGAATCAGTTACTAGATAAAGCAATGATACTGATTCAAATCAACTGCTCAACCAACCTTTTATTTTCTAGGATTATGTACCTTGCCCTCAGAGAGAACTATGATGGAAGACATTATCAAGAGGAATAAAAAAAGAATTGACATGTAAGAATTTTTTTTTTAATTCTTTACATAGAACAGTATTGAACTGCTCACAAGAATCACCTAGCTGCTTCTTAAAAATGCAGATTCCTGGGACATAACCCAGACCAACTTAATCAAAATCTGGATGAGACTGGAAATTCGTATTTTTGTGTTCTTCCAAGGTGATTCTTATATATGCTAGTTTAAGATCCAACTTCTTAAAAAATAGTCATTTCACCAACCGAGAACATTTTTCCTTGACATATTTTCATTTGTTTTGTATGCTGCCTGTGTTAGATTCTATATCTTCTCACACTCTGTGGTAAAGAGAAAATGGGACGGGGCAATGGTAGTGACAGTAGCCTGAGTATCTCTGGAAAGTGAGCTGTGGGAACTCCCATCAAAGCAAATTAGAAAGGAGTTAGTATGGAATGAAAGTCAATGATTTATCCTTTGTGACACAGTAGAATCCATAAGTGATCTTAAGGATCCATTAAGAATCCATTCCATAAGGAATCCACAAAATTCCATACGTGATTAAGTACATTGGAAGGTTTACTCGGGGGCCTTACATCACATGTAGGGATTATCTCACTTTCAAGTTCTAATTCATCTGTTATATGCCAACCAGAGTGCCAGATACTTTAATAATTTAACAAGAAAATATTAAGCATCTCTTCTGTGCAAGACACCGAGCTACACTTTGATTTGTAATCTGGTGAATCTCTGCAACAATCCTGACTAGTTTTACTTGCCAGAAGATTTGTAGCTGCTTGCTAAATACCAAATAATAATAATGGTTATAAACCCCATCACATTCCTAGAACTTCCACGAATTCATACTTATTTATTTTATATCCTACACTCAATCTGAGATGTGGGTCTCCTGATGAAATAAACTAACACTTGCCACCAGAGTTATTCAAAACTCATTTATTCATTCATCCCTCTCTCCATTCTTTCAGCAGCTATTGAATACCTAATGTTCTTATGTAACTTAGAATATTTTGTGACTCTGTCCTTTTTTCTACATTAAGGTTTGGAGAGAGCAATAGCCAGATACTGCAGACCAATTACGTCGAATACTTGGACGAGCTTGCTGCAGAGATAGGTGCGAAGCCAGACATCCTTTCTCTCTTGCTAAAAGATCCTAAACTGGCTGTGAAACTCTGTTTTGGGCCATGCAACTCCTATCAGTATCGCCTGGTTGGGCCTGGGCAGTGGAACGGAGCCAGGAATGCCATCTTCACCCAGAAACAAAGGATACTGAAGCCTTTAAAGACACGGGCTATCAAAACCTCATCAACTTTCCCAGTTTCCTTCCTATTGAAAATCCTGGGGCTTCTTGCTGTGGTGGTGGCCTTTTTTTCCCAACTTCAGTGATTTTAATCTATCAGCATAATGCTTTAAATTTGAATGGCAGTCAGTACCTCTTAAAGAAAAAAAAAGAAAAAATATTAAATCTAAAGTCTAAATTTTAGAGTTGGAAAGAACACAGAGAGAGAAAGAGTTAGAAGAATTAGGTATAAAATGTATAAAACCAAAATTGTGTCATGAAATTTCTTTGCCATCCATCCTTCCCTCAAACTCACCAGACTCTCCAAAAAAAAAAAAAAAAAAAATCAGTATAGTAACGCTGGCTGAATAGTGCTGCCAAGCCTGAATAAAGGAGAGCCATATGGAAAAATAATAGAATTACACAGAATGAAAAGCACCCATGGTTTAAATTATTGGAAAATTTAAATTGTGGGTAAATATTTAAATTTCCGCATGTTGTTCTTGATAGTCCTCTTAGCCAAACTTTATTTGGTCACAAAGTTCTCAAATGTTAAGTCAGGCTCCATTTGCTTCATGGAGAATCACTCAAAAATACTGGAGAAAAAACAAATGAGAGGATAGACTTAGAAAACCGCAACATTCGGACAGGTTTTTGGGGCCTCACATTAAAAGCTGAGCAAATAGCCACTTTTCTTATATTTGTCTTATATTTTTGAAGGGCTTCCCTGGTGGCTCAGGCAGTAAAGAATTTGCCTGCAATGCAGGAGACCTGGGTTTGATCCCTGGGTAGGAAGATCTGAAGGGAATAGCTACCCACCCCAGTATTCTTGCCTGGAGAATTCCATGGACAGAGGAGCCTGGCAGGCTACAGTCCATGGAGTCACAAAGAATTGGACACAAGTGAGCGACTAACACTTTCACTTCACTATATTCTTACAAAGACACTGCTGTAAAATTAAAAACAAGCATACCATAATANAGTATTCTTGCCTGGAGAATTCCATGGACAGAGGAGCCTGGCAGGCTACAGTCCATGGAGTCACAAAGAATTGGACACAAGTGAGCGACTAACACTTTCACTTCACTATATTCTTACAAAGACACTGCTGTAAAATTAAAAACAAGCATACCATAATAGATGGATAGATGTTATTTACAATATTACTATACATATAATATGTATTTACCATATATGTATTGAGAGAGAGACTACTTATCATATACCAATGTGCACATTGTGTGTATTATTTCATTTAATTCTCATGACAATTGTGTGAGATGGGTGCAGCTCTTGTACCCATTTTACAGGCTATGAAACTGAGACTCAAGTTAGGTAACATGCCCAGAGCCATCCATCTTGTGATGGAGCTGGAATTGGAACTCAGGTTTGCCTGACTCCAGAACTGAATATCATAACTTTACCCCATAATTCTTATTTACAAAAACCTCTACTATTAACAAAAATACTTACTAAAGTTCTATTTATAATCACATATGTATTACTTCTATAGGTCCTTTACATAGAAAACAATACTCTTCTCACAAATAAGATATTATTAATTTTATTTATAACATTTGGGTTATATTTTAGCTAGGTCTAAAATTTGTTTGAAGGAATTTACAACAAAATAAATGCTTATATAATAACGTTAAAGATAATCATTTACATTTTCAAAAAACAAGTGTTAAGGGAAAAAAAGTATATTTCCCAAGTAGATGAAAAGTATTGTAATGACTGGATCTTGTATTTAGCTCTAACCAACAAATAACCAAGGCAAAAAGCAAAACAGTACGTAATCTTTGTCATCTGATAAAAGCAAGCATACCAGCTTGTTAGGAGAGAGACATTTGCTTAGAACTGAACTTTAAAAATGTCACAAGCAATTCAATGTCAATAGATATTGAGCAACATAATAGATAAACATCTAGTTATAAAACATTCATCACAGCCATTATTTCTACAAATTGTACTTTGGGAGATTAAACCATGACACAAGCCCAGAACAAGACCTTCAAAGATAGCAGAAAGATCAGAGATTCAAGATTTAGACAAATTTCTCCTTTTATTCCTCCAAAGCCTTTGGGATCATCACTCTTCACTTGGCCTAGATTTCTCTCTCAACTGCCCAAAACAAGGTGATGGCAATCCTGTCAGTGGAAACTCTTTAAAGGCTATTAAAATGATACTAGCCTTTAAATATAGGTGTTTTTGTTTTTGTTTTTTCATTGCTCCTACAAGTAGATTCCTTTGAAAAAGTGTATATTATATATATATACTTAGATATCAATTAAAAACCAGTTACCTTGCTAATTATTAAAAATTATTTACAAGTAATTATATTAGTAATAATAATAGAATAGAATTTATCAAGGCTTTATAACAAGAGTAGGCAAACTACTGCCTGTAGGTCAAAACCAGCCCACTACTTATATCTGTAAATGAAGTTTCACCGGAACACAGCCATTCCTTTTCACTGATTGTGGCTGCTTTGAAGCTGTAATGACAGCACTGAGTAGTTGCTAACAAAAACAGTATGGCTCACAAAGCCTAAAATATTTACAGAAAGTTTGTAAAGACAGAAAGCTTGCCAGTCCCTGCTTTGTAATGTGCAAAGCTTTGCCCTAATTGTTTTTTCATAACTCACTCATCATTACCACTACCCAGTGAAATGACTACGGTTATTATTCTATTTCTATAGTGGAAGATTGAGAATCAATTGTCAGGTCGATGCTGAATCAGTGGGGTGGAGTGGGGGCGGAATAATGCCATTAGGACAAAATTGTTATTCAATTTACATTTTTGAAATGTTTAGAAAGAAGATGATCACTTGAAATCATTCCAAGTATTCTGATATATTTTTTAAACATAAATAGTTCACATCCAGAGCCTGAGATTGATTAAGGAAGACTCATTCAAGTCTGTTCCTTTGCCTCCATACATCCTGAAACATGACAGTATCCTAGATAAACAAACATCTAGGATAGTTTGTTCCAAACTATGATCCACAGAGACATTTTCTGCATCAGAATATCTCAGAGAGTTTTTAGAAGTACAGATTCCTGAATAAAATGTAACTATAATTCAGACCTGCTGGATTAGAATCTCCACTGCAATCTACAGTCTTGATAAATTCTCTGGAGGATTCTTGTGCACATTAAATCTTGGAAATATTGGTTTGAGGCTTCTCAAAAAAACACTGCTTTCAGAGATTAGTCCATGAATTTTTCCACTCTTAAGGCTCAAATTCCTCCTTAGATTCAGTCTTACAATTTCTTGCTGTACAATGTTT
The DNA here is from genome assembly GCA_006410675.1 of Oreotragus oreotragus. NCBI lineage: Eukaryota > Metazoa > Chordata > Mammalia > Artiodactyla > Bovidae > Oreotragus > Oreotragus oreotragus. The sequence continues at coordinate 13,058 of SJYX01020464.1, forward strand.
GTTCTCCTGACAAGGATGTTAGCTGGCTACCATCTTCTTGCAAAATCCCTCCCTATGATGGTTCCCTTTTACTAACTTCTGATTTTAACTATTCTTCTCCAGATGATTGGTCCTTGAATTTCCACTCTCAAAGCCAAATGTGTCATATTTGCAGAAAAATAAAGATATTTTAAAAAATAAAACATTGGACCATCATATGTAACAACATTCCAAGTAATAAAGATTTTCAAAGCTTAATTGAATTATAATCCAGCAGTCACATTATAATGAGGATGGCAAAAGAAGATTCTTCTTCATAACTGGCCTTTCATCCTGGAAGATGTTGCTGCTTGCCTGCAACACCTTGTACAGAGCTTTTGGCTATTTCCCGAGAGGGAGAATATGTTTACACACAACATACCTCACTTTCTAGTCCAGTCTGCCTTATGACAAGATCAGGGATCAATGAGGTTAAAACAAAAGCTCCTGAGATTGTTGTTGTTCAGTTGCCAAGTCATGTCCAACTCTTCAAGACCCCATGGACTGCAGCATGCCAGGCTTCCCTGTCCCTCACCATCTCCCAAAGTTTGCCCAAGTTCACGTCCATTGCATTGTTGATGCCTTCCAGCTATCTCATCCTCCATTGCCCACTTCTCCTTCTGCCCTCAATCTTTCCCAGCATCAGGGTCTTTTCCAATGGGTCAGCTGTTCGCATCAGGTGGCCAGTGTATTGGAGCTTCAGCATCAGTCCCTCCAATGAATACTCAGGGTTGATTTCCTTTAAGATTGATTTTAAGGTTCTAATCTCTAATCCTGAGATTAGATTCTACTTAATTCAGGTTGGGTGCTAGAATGAGATTAAATATGCAAGGGTTTTATTAAGGAAGATGACTGCATGAGAGGAAAGAGAGAGAGCTGTGCAAGAAAAGGCTGAAAGAGTCACTGAACAGCAATGCAAGTCTGACCCTGAATGAAGGAGAGAGGGAAGATGGGTGGATAGAAACATCATAGACTGTTGTGCCGTCTAAAGAAGAATTGGTAGAGCCACTGGGGACACTTCAAGCCATCAGAGAAGCCCTGACTCTCCTATGAATGAAATGCTTCCGTCTCTGGGCTGTCATCACTGACCGAAAGCAGCTCACGGGGAAAGTGACCTGAGCATGAGTGCAGCAATGCATCTCAGGTACAGCAGCTAACGCCCTTGGTTAATCACACTCCCTATTGTGAAATATCTATAAAATGCACTCTCATGGTTACCATAGGTTCATAATACTATTTTTATATTCTTTACTTAGTTGAATCAGCATTTTTAGATTAATTTACCTAGTTAGTCATCAGTTTCTTCCACAACCAATTCTGAGATATTAGTGTCCCTTCCCCTTCCCCCAAAACTTCCAGTCCCTAAAAGCCCAGACTCAAAAGGAGTTTGTGAGAGTACCAACAAGGAGATGCTATGGAGTTCTCCTTTCCTGCTGACACCTTACTCCTTTCCTCAGAAACCTTCAGTGGCTCTCCATCATTTGTTATTCAAAATTCTCCACACCGGCTGTCACTTCCCTTCCCAGCATTCCTCCTACTGTGATGCCTTCACACCTTCCCTCCAACATTCTCCACACTGCCTCACTTGCTGCCCTTTCTTCATGCTATCTATTCTTGCCTCCCCAATACTCTAATAAGATCCCATCCTTCCTACAGTGCCAGGTCAAATGCTTTCCCCAGTCCCTCCAGCCAAAATATATCTCCTCCCCCTCTGTATTCCCAAACCACTTTGTTTCAATCTTGCAATAGTGTTTACACTCCTGCCTTCTATTAGGTTACTTCTGTAGCTCCTAAAGAAGTCACCTCAGTTTTCTGAGACTGAGTTTTCTCAACTGAGTAGAGAAAAGGGGTCAGATGATCACTAATTCCCAGTAAGTATAATATCCTATGGTTTTATCATAATTCGTTAACTGTCAATTTTTTAATAATGGTTAAATAGAATGTCTTTTGTAGTTCACTAGCACTAACAGCATGGCACCCCACTCCAGTACTCTTGCCTGGAGAATCCCATGGATGGAGGAGCCTGATAAGCTGCAGTCCATGGGGTCATGAAGAGTCAGACACGACTGCATGACTTCACTTTCACTTTTCACTTTCATGCATTGGAGAAGGAAATGGCAACCCACTCCAGTGTTTTTGCCTGGAGAATCCCAGGGCTGGGGGAGCCTGGTGAGCTGCCGTCTATGGGGTCGCACAGAGTCGGACACGACTGAAGTGACTTAGCAGCAGCAGCAGCAGCAGTGCTTACAAAGCGCTTCAACAATTATTATCTAACCTAACCCTCACCACAGCCTCAGGCATTAGGCAAAACAAGGATGACTGTTCTACTCTGCACAGAATACTAATGAACCCTGATTTCTCACCAGTGTTCTTTCTGCTTCACTCCTCACTGCTACTTTAATCTCTACAGTAATCCACCAGGTACAAATGAGTTCCATTACCAGAGTGCACTGCTGCTGCTGCTGCTGCTGCTGCTGCTAAGTCGCTTCAGTCATGTCCGACTCTGTGCGACCCCATAGACAGCAGCCCACCAGGCTCCGCCGTCCCTCGGATTCTCCAGGCAAGAACACTGGAGTGGGTTGCCATTTCCTTCTCCAATGCATGAAAGTGGAAAGTAAAAGTGAAGTCACTGAGTCGTGTCTAACTCTCAGCGACCCCGTGGACTGCAGCCTACCAGGCTCCTCCATCCATGGGATTTTCCAGGCAAAATTACTGGAGTGGGGTGCCATTGCCTTCTCCGCCAGAGTGCACTGGTAAGTTCAATTTGTTTGTAAGTCCACCCAAGTTAGCTTAGGAACCCACCAACACAACTGGCTGTATAGCACCGTACCATAATAGGGTTATTATACTTTTCACACAAATAATACATAAAAAAATAAACACAAAAATAATAAAAAATTTCAACCTTATGATACAGTACCTGGAAAAGCACAGTAGAACCAGTTATATCCCTGCTGCCTCATGCTTGCTTCCAGATATCCTGAGCTTGAAGTAAAGATACTGTACTCTGTACTTTGCACAGTAAAGCACACAAAAGCACAACCTCTTGTAGAAGATGCACACATGACAATGTACACCAGACACGTGAACTACCTTACATAAGTGGACACACAGATGCACATTTGTGGCTTTGAAAGTTCACAACTTGAAGGTTCCCACATATGTCACCAGGTAAACATTTCCCATTAATTACAAACTTCTTCAGTTCAGTTCAGTCGCTCAGTCGTGTCCGACTCTTTGAGACCCCATGGATCGCAGTATGCCAGGCCTCCCTGTCCATCACCAACTCCCGGAGTTCACTCAGACTCACGTCCATCGAGTCCGTGATGCCATCCAGCCATCTCATCCTCAGTCGTCCCCTTCTCCTCCTGCCCTCAATCCCTCCCAGCATCAGAGTCTTTTCCAATGAGTCAACTCTTCGCATGAGGTGGCCAAAGTACTGGAGTTTCAGCCTCAGCATCATTCCTTCCAATGAAATCCCAGGGCTGATCTCCTTCAGAATGGACTGGTTGGATCTGCTTGCAGTCCAAGGGACTCTCAAGAGTCTTCTCCATCACCACAGTTCAAAAGCATCAATTCTTCGGTGCTCAGCCTTCACAGTCCAACTCTCACATCCATACATGACCACAGGAAAAACCATAGCCTTGACTACATGGACCTTAGTCAGCAAAGTAATGGTTTACTCCTCTATAAAACGGAAATTATAATTCCCACCTGGTTCCCTTATCAGGAGTGTGGTGACTTAAAGTTGCTGAACCTTCCCAGGAAGATGGGACTCTATAATACCTTTGACATGATACATACTTTGTAAACACTGAATGAACAAATAACTAAATGAGTGAATGAATATTAGCTTTATAGTTCCTCAATTACCAAAATCAAGATGATAAATCTTTATCATAACACCTAAGTATAAATACGAGTACCCATTTTTGAGGCCCCAACATATCGCCTTACACACCATATGTATGTTTTTTTAAATCTGTGAAACTCTTCCTTCAAAAAATATATTATGTCACAGCTCAGTATATATAACAGATGAGTCAGATCTGCTACAGGTTGGCTGTTGCTAAAGGAGGGCTGGCACTCCGTGGAGGGGGCAAAGTGACCACATGTGAGCAGTTCTGTGGAGCGATTTGGGGCCTTTTCTGGCTGCTGTTCTGCTGAACCAAATTCTTGCTTCTCCCGGAGATTCTGTGAGCCAAGCAGGATCTTCTCATTAGGTTCTTTTCCAAGCTAAACCTGGAGAGGTTGGTTTCTGTTGTTTACAACCAAGAATCCTAATGCTCTCATAAAACATGATTATGTGTTTGTAATGTGGGTGGTGCGGTACAGGGAATCAAGATAACAGGTTCCTGTTATCAAGGAGCTACATGTCTGATGGAGGAGACAGATGAAAGAGCCACGGTCACAATGCAGAGGAGAAGTACAAGGGTGGAGGCCAGCAGGGGTGCCAGGTGGCCCAGGGTAGAGACAGTAAGTGCTTCAGTTCTTGGGATGGGCCTTGGCAAGCTTCCAAGGGAAAGTATTAGTCGCTCAGTCATGTCTGACTCTGCAACCCCATGAACTGTAGCCCACCAGGTTTCTCTGTCCATGGAGTTCTCCAGGCAAGAATACTGAAATGGGTTGCCATTTCCTTCTCCAGGGGATCTTTCCAACCCAGGGATCAAACTCAGGTCTCCCGCATTGCGGGCAAGTTCTTCACTGTCTGAGCCACCAGGGAAGCCTAAGTGAGATAAACTGCGCCTTAAAGATGAGTTGGAGTCAGCCAGGTGGGTGGTCAGGAGGGAGGGATAAGTGGGGGAGGGGTGCAGAGGGAGGGTAGAGACACAGGGAACCACTCCGGGGGAATGTGGCCAGACCAGGAAACTGCAGGTAAATCACAATATCAGCAGTAGAGGATGAATGTGAAGTTGGGGAAAGGCAGAGGCCATAAAGAGATATTCAGCTTACCACAAACACCATGAAGATCATGCTTGAGAATGTAGACTTTCTCTTCAAGGCAAGAAAGACTCAGTGAAGAAACCGGTGGAAGACATCTGTGGTTTAGAAAGAGCACCCGGCGGAAGTGTGGGGGACCGGCTGGCAAGAGAGCAGGACCAGGAGGAGAGAAACCAGGTAGGAGAGAGCGGCAGCGGCCCATGCAATAGACGAGAAAGCCAGGACAGCAACAGAGAGCACCACCTAGGTCCCAGAGCCATTGGGGGACAGTTCATGTAACTCCAGGGGCCAACGAGTTTGGGGAGAAATGAAAATGGAGATGCCACACACACCTTGAGGGGCTGGTATTCTCCACCTGAGATAACCAGCTGCCCGCACTGTTAATTTAATCATGATAATAGGTATCAACTGGGGCTTCCCAAGTGGCTCAGTGGTAAAGAATCCGCTTGCTGACAGAGAAGATGCAGGTTTGATCCCTGGGTTGGGAAGATCCCCTGGAGGAGGAAATGGCAACCCCATCCAGGGTGCTTGCCTGTGGAATCCCATGGACAGAGGAGCCTGGCAGGCTACAGTCCACGGGGTTGCAAAAAAGTCAGACACGACTGAGCAGTACTACATGGGTATCCATTAACCATGTTCCTAAAGCTCCAAATCATACTTTAGAACAAACAGCAACAACCTTCTGATTACCTTCTTTTAAAGATAGACTTCTTAATTTTCTACTTTCAAAGATGTATTCAAACTGCTCACAGGTAAAGTGATAGTTCTGGTATTTGGTACAAATAATCTGACAGATATGGGGGTAAGTATAAATGAAATAAGACTGGCTATGGGTTGATAATTGTTAGAGGGAGGTAATCATGGGGACTCCTCCTGTTCTCTCTTTTACATGTGTTTGCATGAAAAGTATAAATGTTTTAAAAATACACTTACTCTAATAATATACTGATGACACTGTATACGTCATGACTTTAAAGAGAGAGTGGCAATATTTTCATAACCCTTGAATTTGTAATCTCTGTGCTGGGAACTTTCAGCTATTTAGTGTAACACAGTGAAGCAGAAAACAAGGGAGAGGGAAAGCCAAAGATACTCACCAAAGGGCAAAAAAAGGAACTTAAGTAATTATGCCATAGGCATGGAACGGAAATTATGCCACTATCAAAAGTAGGCACATGAACGTCATGTAACCATGTGAGAACTGAACAGTATAATAAATCCCAAAAGGAGGATCACAGCTCCATGTAAGCTCAGGAGGGTTTTATAGGCTCTTCTAATTGTACAAAATATGTCCGTTTGGCCTCTGCTACCTCTCTGACTAGTCTCCTTCTACTCTCGTCCTCTCTCCATCTCTCATCCTGCTTCAGCATCCCTAACCTCCTGGCCAGCTCTCAAGCACTCCAGGCTTACTCCCATATTGGGCCTTTGCATTTACAGATCCCTTTGCCTGGAAAGCTACTCCCTAAAATATCTATATGGCTGGCTTCATTCATTCTACATGGCTGCCTTTCAGATCTCAGCTCAAGAGTTTCTGTTACTAAATCAGAAACTCCTTCCTGCCAACTGCATCTAGAATTACCCCAGCCCATCATTAGCTACCTCCTTAGATTGCTTATTGGTCTTCATATGACTTATCACAGAAAAAGTATGCCTGCTTTTGGTTCTTTGTGTACATAAGGTTCTCTTTTTCATGGCTCTATTTCTAATAAGTGACTGGCACATAGGAGGTACTCAATATCTGTTGGCTGGTTGGTTGACCATAAATATGTGCATATGAAAAGAATCTGAAAGAATCTTGAAGAGATAGCACTTTGTGTTAAAATGAAACTGGGTATTTTTCTCTAAACCTTTTTGCGACATAATTACTTTTGATAATTTAAAAGTAAAATGAGCAAATTATTTAAAATATTCAACAAAATAAATGTTTAGAACAGATTTCATTATATTTAACTCATGTCATCTCTTCAGGGGAGAATGCTAAGTCACTTCAGTCATGTCCAAATCTTTGTGACCCTATGGCCTGTAGCCCACCAGGCTCCTCTGTCCGTGGGATTCTCCAGGAAAGAATACTTGAGTGGGTTGCCATGCCCTCCTCCAGGGGATCTTTCCAACCCAGGGATCAAACTACTCTCTTGCAACTCCTGCATTACAGGCTGATTCTTTACCTCTGAGCTACGGGGGAAGCCCTTAGGGGAGAAAATTGATCTAAAAAATTAAGAAATAACATCAGGCAGAAGCTTACCAACGTCTAAGGAGATTGTCTTCAGTGTCTTGTCCTGGGGTTGGGAATCAGTTGTATTGGGGTCAATGCTCTCTTTTCTGCTTCCAGCTTTGGGGAACCTGGATTTTGACCCCCTGATGCTCTGGTTGACAAGTGGAGCCTGGGGTGTAGTTTCTCCATCTGAGGAACTTTTCTTTCCTGTTCGACTCATGGTCAAGTTGAATAGGGTCTTTCTCAATAAGCCGTCTTCCTGTGGTTTTCTGTTTTCTAGGATTTCAGAAAGAGAAGAGAATAAGATTGTCAAGCCTCTGTGAAATCCAACTTCCCTACACACATTTTTGTTTCCCCTTTCTGTTCTTATTGCTGGTGATGTTTAACATAGAAATAAGAAGGATATTTCCCAGGATCCTGGAACTAACAGATGGCAACAGATAGAAATCCAAAACAAATTTGAGTTTGAAACTTTGCCCTATTTTATTGTGAGAAACGATTCTTTAAACACTTCTTTGACAAGTGCATTGAATGTGTCGATACCTTTTAAATTTCAACAGTCATAGTTATCTTCTGAGAGAGATTGTATAGAAGTTGGCATGCCTCTAAGCTCCCTGGCCCTTTGCAAACCGTCACCCAGAGGAGACTGCTTCAGGGACTCTAGGTGCATCTCTTGGCACACTGTTTCTTTTTCTCTTGGCATTTTCACATTCACTACTCAGCCTGCACTTGTTCCCATAAAAACACACTGGCAGTCAGGAATTAATTCACTCCACGAAGTGAACGTACTCTGGGCAAAATATTGTTCTTGACGCAAGAGAGTCAGTGACCAACAAGACACAGCTCATGTTCCATAAGTCTTAACCTGGTAGAAAGATGGCTCCGTATGCCAACAATTACCCTGGGACAAGGGCCGACAGGGAGAAGAGACCCCTGAAGTCAGGGAACCCACCACTGGACTAAGCCTGGCTTGGAGCATAACTCTGAGCAATGAGTGACATTACCTCGATTTTGAGATAGCTAAAAAGAGAGAAGGGAAAGTGTCCCAGGTAGGAAAAATCAGGCTCAAAAGCTTCCAGGTATGAAGACATAAAGGAGCCTGGAGTTGCCTCTAGGAGTGGATTCTGGGTGCCTGGAGCAAGGGATGTGGGGGATGGAGGTTAGGGGTGGGTCTGGTGTGACTTGAGGCTCAAGATTCATGAAGGTTTAATCTATTATCCCTCCTGGGATCTCCTTACATTTTAAAGGAGGATTAAAGACTGAAACAGGGTTTCCCAGGTGGTGCTAGTGGTAAAGAATATGCCTATCAATGCAGAAGACCCAAGAGAGACACTGGTTCCATCCCTGGGTAGGAAAGATGCCCTGGAGTAAGAATTGGCAACCCACTCCAGTATTCTTGCCTGGAAAATCCCATGGACAGAGGAGTCTAGCGGGCTACAGTCCATGGGGCTGCAAAGAGTCAGACACAACTGTGCAAAGCAATTAAGTACTAAAGAGTTAAACTAAAGGGATAAAACTATAAAAGGAATTTTAGATTCTGCTATTAAAGTTTACATTCTGTCCTCAGGCTAGGGCCTAATAGGTGTTCTTGAAATAACAATGTTCATGGCTCCCTCCCTATAAAATAGGTCTTTCTGTAATACTACATTCCAGAATGGTTCAAGAAACATTTTGCACAGAGGGGATCTTCAGTGACCTTGTATTCCATGGCTAGGGGATGGGATGGATTGTTCCTAATACCTAGAGTACTACTTTAATTATTTCATTTTTTAATTTTTGGCCCTGATCAGGGATGGAACCCATGGCCCCTGCAGTGGAAGCTTGGAGTCTTAACCACTAGACTGCCAGGTAAGTCTCCTGGAATACTATTTTAGAAGTAACAGCTAGGGTTTTGTTTTTTTTTTTTTTTTTGTCTTTTCAAACTAGAGCAGGATTCAGCCCAGGTTTATATAGGAACAGACAGCCATGGGACCAGACAGTTGTCCGGCTACAGCCCCACAGCTGACCAAGCCTCAGAAGGTTAGGTGGGAGAGACCTTCAGCTTGTGAATCCAGCCACAACCTGCAGCCATGCCTGCCCATTTCAATTCCACCCTCACCCAAGGGCCCTTTTCCTTTCACTGCTTCTCTGGCACCCACCCAAGACTCACCTCCGTGGTCACTTTCGCTCAATTTCACCTTTTGGAGGTGTATACACAGCCATTCTCTGGAGAGCCATCCCAGTAAATGCTTTCCCTTTTCTTCCCCCTCCTTAAATGTTGTGACTTCAGCTCTCAAGTCTTAAGAAAACACTGCTGGATGATGGACTGCAGCCTACCAGGCTCCTCCATCCATGGGATTTTCCAGGCAAAATTACTGGAGTGGGGTGCCATTGCCTTCTCCGCCAGAGTGCACTGGTAAGTTCAATTTGTTTGTAAGTCCACCCAAGTTAGCTTAGGAACCCACCAACACAACTGGCTGTATAGCACCGTACCATAATAGGGTTATTATACTTTTCACACAAATAATACATAAAAAAATAAACACAAAAATAATAAAAAATTTCAACCTTATGATACAGTACCTGGAAAAGCACAGTAGAACCAGTTATATCCCTGCTGCCTTATGCTTGCTTCCAGATATCCTGAGCTTGAAGTAAAGATACTGTACTCTGTACTTTGCACAGTAAAGCACACAAAAGCACAACCTCTTGTAGAAGATGCACACATGACAATGTACACCAGACACGTGAACTACCTTACATAAGTGGACACACAGATGCACATTTGTGGCTTTGAAAGTTCACAACTTGAAGGTTCCCACATATGTCACCAGGTAAACATTTCCCATTAATTACAAACTTCTTCAGTTCAGTTCAGTCGCTCAGTCGTGTCCGACTCTTTGAGACCCCATGGATCGCAGTATGCCAGGCCTCCCTGTCCATCACCAACTCCCGGAGTTCACTCAGACTCACGTCCATCGAGTCCGTGATGCCATCCAGCCATCTCATCCTCAGTCGTCCCCTTCTCCTCCTGCCCTCAATCCCTCCCAGCATCAGAGTCTTTTCCAATGAGTCAACTCTTCGCATGAGGTGGCCAAAGTACTGGAGTTTCAGCCTCAGCATCATTCCTTCCAATGAACACCCAGGACTGGTCTCTTTCAGAATGGATTGGTTGGATCTCCTTGCAGTCCAAGGGACTCTCAAGAGTTTTCTGCAACACCACAGTTCAAAAGCATCAATTCTTCAGCACTCAGCCTTCTTCACAGTCCAACTCTCATACCCATACATGACTACTGGAAAAACCATAGCCTTGACTAGATGGACCTTAGTCAACAAAGTAATGTCTCTGCTATTGAATATGCTATCTAGGTTGGTCATAACTTTCCTTCCAAGGAGCAGGAGTCTTTTAATTTCATGGCTGNTCACATCCATACAAACTTCTTGCTGCTGCTGCTGCTAAGTCGCTTCAGTCGTGTCCGACTCTGTGCGATCCCATAGATGGCAGCCCACCAGGTTCTCCCGTCCCTGGGATTCTCCAGGCAAGAACACTGGAGTGGGTTGCCATTTCCTTCTCCAATGCATGAAAGTAAAAAGTGAAAGTGAAGTCGCTCAATCGTGTCCGACTCTTAGCAACCCCAGGGACTGCAGCCCACGAGGCTTAGGCAGTTACAAAATATAATAGCACCTTAAGTGTTATAACAGTTTCTAACTCACTGTTGCAGACTTTCCCACAAAATTTTCATCAAGCTGCAAGGACGTCTAAGGGAACTCAAAGTGGCTGCTATTTGCTCTCATCCTTAGATGGCAGAGGTGTGAATCACTGATTCACCACTGTTGACATAGAAAAGACCCATTTCAAGCAAAATAATTGGCCTTAAGTAGGCATGGTACTATTTCCACCTCCCCTTTCAGTGCTACTGTTCTGTAGGTGTATTCTCACAAAAAGAAAAACAACCTCAACATGAAAGGCACATAGGGAATTAACTCCACTTAAGAACATGTGTATTAAATATATATATATTTAATACACATCAAGAAGGGTGCTTCTTGATGCTTTTGGTGTGGGGGAGCTGAAGAGTAAGGAGTTGTGACTGTTTTAACTTTTTAGAGGGAGAAAGAAAAAAATCACAATGGGTAGGTCCAATTTACAACTGGGACTAAAACTGAGTGAATTCTATGCTCTCTTTTAACTTTGAAATTCTGTGGCTTTAAATATGAACAGAACAGGGGAAGAAAGGAAGTGAAGTGAAACTTCAGAAGATTACTTAAAAATGCAATGAAGGAGCAAACAAACATCCCTCTAGTGCATCAGTCATTACAAGCAAGGTGTGATGCATTAACAACAAATCCTTAAATCTCAAAACTTTGAAACAAGACAGTTTCTCTTTCATGCTATATATCCATTGGGAGTTAAGCTCTGCTCATCATAGTTACTCAAAGTATCCAGGCTAATGGAACAGCCATGTTGAAAGTTTCTCCTTACCACACTGAAGGAAATGAAAGTTCTATGGGATCTCATACTGGCAATTAAATCCTCTGAGCCCAGAAAAGACACCTGATACTTTGGTTCACAGCTCACTGACCAGAACTAGTCACAGGTTCCCAACCAACCACTAAGGGACCAAGAAGTTCCGTCCTACCACGTATCCAAAGAGCAGAATTTCAAGTCACTTCCTAAAGATCATCATCATCCACCAGTTCAGTTTCTTAGAGTCTAGGTTTGTTTCAAAAAGGGGGCCAGATAGATTTCACCATCCCAAGGCCTCAAGTACAACTAATTGACAATAAACCCTAAAATTAGAAGAAAAAAAAAAAAAAGGAAAGTGCTGTTGAAGGCCAGTCTTTTCATTTTTAATTACTTAAGTTTCTTGATAATTATGGAAAATGAGATGCTATGATCAATGGCTAGGTTTATACACAACCAACACTATAAAATTTTTGTTTCCACTTATGTTAGCAGCTTGCCTGGTAAGGCCTTGAGACCTCCTTGGTGGGCACCAAGGGTGCATGTACAATCAAGGTAAGTGCCTAAGTACTGGGGTTTGGGACATTAATCGTGGCCCTGGCTCTCAAGGTATCCATGACTTACTATTTTTAAAAACACCTGAACTAATAGTTGTCTTGAAGCCTTAATTTCGGGGTAAAAATTAAACTTTGAAATCATCCAAATACTATCATCTTCATAGCTACAGGAAGGCAGCTGAGCTCAACAAAGCCAACAATGCTGTTTCAGTGCCAAGTCTTCAATAAGCCAGAAGCAAGGCAAAGGGTAAGTGTTGTGAGCCAGCAACAGACCCAATGATACAGAAGGCCCTCTGAATATAGGGCTAAAGGGTGTAGTGAAACTACATTGAAAATCAAGGAGGGGGGAAAGATTTGTCTTTCCAGAACCTTCTCCATGCTTCAGTCTTACCAATCAGTTTTGGAGTGTAGTCTCTGTACCTGTGGAAGTCATTTCAATATTGTAAATCAAAAATCAGGACACCTTATCTGGTCTAGCAGTAGCAGCATCATCACCATCACAGCCATCCGCAATGTGTGTACTGTGTACAAGACTCTATACAGATGTCTCATCCAGTCCCCACCACAACTATGTGAGGCAAGTATTATTATGCTTACCTTAAACTGAGGAAATTAAAGGTTTAAAAAGTTCAATAATTTTCCCAAGATTACTCTAATAGTGCCTGGTGAAACTTTACTTAAACCTAGGACTTCTGATGCCAAAGATTGCGCTCTTTACATATATTTGTTATATTTCCCAAGTGCTCTGGCAATCATCTGCATTCAAGTCCTTAAAGATGGGAAGCTGGGAGGGACATAAACATACTACTACATATAAAACAGATAACTAATGGGGACTTACTGTATAACAAAGGGAACTCAATACTCTGTACCGCCCTATATGGAAAAAGAATCTAAAAAAGAGTGGATATATGTAAATGTATAACTGATTCCCTTTGCTGTACACCTGAAACTGACACAACATTGTATATAACTGTACTCCAATAGAAATTAATTTTAAAAAATAATAAAAATACATAAATAAATTAACACAGAAAAAAAAATGAATACTAATACGGGTGATGCATGACTTGGAAACAATAACCATTTTCGCCCAATGAGAAATGGATCAAAATGTTTAAAAGTGACTCTTCAGTGTAGCAGCTGTTGTCATAATTGCCTTATTTTATTTATTCCCTCCTCTTTTAAGAATGAAATCTAGGAACAATGAATATGCTGCTATTACTCCCTAAAATAATTTCTCTTTTGCAGGGAAAAGAGTGAGTCTAAAGTACATATCACCAGTATTTATCTTAGCATTTCACTGTTGCAATTAATCAAGTTAAAATATAAATAATGGCTAAACTTAGACTGCAAATTCTGCATAACATTCCTTATCCTAGACAGGGTTCATCCGGTGTACCCGGAATGCCTAGGACAACACTGGCTCTGGATCATTCAGTTTCATTTCTGCAAACTCTTAACTGTGGCCAGGACTTTCAAGTACATAAAGTAAACAACCAGATATAACCTCTGATTCTTTTGCTTTAGGGAGGTGGGGCCCAGATTTTTCTTGTTTTGTTACTGTGCTTTAGAACAATCGCCTCAGCAGAATGCCCCTCCCTTGATCTGTGGAGAGCTATAAAGTCACTTCCCATCCCAAAGGACAAAGAGGGGTGAGTGCTTGAGTACTTGTAATGGGACGGTAAAGTCAGACAGTATCAAGTCTTCTTTGTACACTGGTAAGTACATTGCTGGGTAGACTACTAAGTGGTTAATCAAGGGGAAAACATGTATTCCTAATGCAAAGGGAAATCAGTACTTTTTCTTAAGAGCTTCCATTAATAGCTTCTAACTTGGTGTCAGACAATGCTTTGGGGGTTTGTTTACTAAATATTGGCATGAGCTCGGAGACAGAGGCAATGACCCCTCCCTTTTGAGTCTGATCAATTTATGTTGCATGTTGTCTTTTTTTCACTCAGTTAAATTCACAGGAGTATTAATTTTAAGAGTTTCAAAACTCTCTTATAGATATCCGGTTGAATGCCATCTGATTTACAGATGGAGAGATTGTCTGTCCTTTGTTATTTGCTAGTTTCCCCTCCAGCCGAGGGAATATCTGTGGCCTTGTAACTGGTATGGTGAATTTAGAACCTGGAAGAACTTTTCTTATCAAGTGGTTGTGTTTCGGAAGAGGCTGGAGGAGGGGGAAACAGCTGTTGGAGGTTAGAAATCCCAGAGCAGGGCCAGGGCCATCCTCTGGGATTTCTAACCTCCACCAGCTGTTCCCCCCTCCTCCAGCCTCTTCCAAAACAACCACCTGATAAGAAATGTGTGTATATGTCCATGTGTGAGAGAGGGGACGAGAGACACAACATAGGACAGAGAGACAGAAAGAGAAAAAGGGGAAGGGGCGGGTGGGTAATGTACAAATAAAGGACTGGTTACAAGCCTGTCTGGCTTCCCTGGAGGCTCAGAGGTAAAGAATGCCTGCCAATGCAGGAGATGAGAGTTTGATCCCAGGGTTGGGAAGCTACCCTGGAGAAGGCAATGGCAACCCTCTCCAGTATTCTTGCCTGGGAAATCCCATGGACAGAGGAGCCTGGCGGGCTACAATCTATGGGGTCGCAAAAGAGTCACGACTTAGTGACTAAGCATGACTTAGCAACTAAACAAGAAGCCTGTCAGCACCAGTGAAGACGGCTTCCTTTGAAATACATAGGTGAGTCACACCAGAACCCTTTAACACTGGTTAACTNCCTGGGAAATCCCATGGACAGAGGAGCCTGGCGGGCTACAATCTATGGGGTCGCAAAAGAGTCACGACTTAGTGACTAAGCATGACTTAGCAACTAAACAAGAAGCCTGTCAGCACCAGTGAAGACGGCTTCCTTTGAAATACATAGGTGAATCACACCAGAACCCTTTAACACTGGTTAACTGCTGGACTAGGTATAGGATAGTTTGCATTTCTTGACACCAGTAGATAAGGTCTCCTGATCAATTAAAATATATTCAGAAGGAAAGACTATAACCCAAAGATTCCCAAACCTCCTAGGTTCAAGGGGCTCTTTAGTGTGCGAGTAATTTTGTCACCGGGCCCCCAAGCTATAGTTTCTCTTTTTAAATAGTCACATCCAAACAACTTATGTATTTCTGTTCTTTGTATTTGTATTTTTATTCTGTTCTCTATTTATACTTTTGTTCTTTTTCAATCAAACTTGTAGTTGTTTGAAATAATAATACACAAACTTAAAGGAAAGTGGTATTTTTATTTTATACTTGAATAATCGCAGTTACTTAATAATGAGGTGCACACAGCACTGCTCAACTCTTGGAATCAGATCAAATATTCATTTTCTGTTCTACCTCAACTGTTCACTTTTTAACATTGCAAGAGTCAGAAACCCAGCTTTGCAAAGATGTTACATCATGGAATAGAACACATCCCTATTTGATATAAAAATTGTGAACTACCTCCAGCTTTGGTATTCAACAGACATGGAGTATTACTACACTTTCCTCAAATTTTTAAAATAAGATCAAATATTCATTTTCTGTTCTACCTCAACTGTTCACTTTTTAACATTGCAAGAGTCAGAAACCCAGCTTTGCAAAGATGTTACATCATGGAATAGAACACATCCCTATTTGATATAAAAATTGTGAACTACCTCCAGCTTTGGTATTCAACAGACATGGAGTATTACTACACTTTCCTCAAATTTTTAAAATAACTCAGTACCTCTGCATACAATTCTGGGAATGACTGCCCTAGCCTCATGTTCTAACCCCCTATATCATCTTAATAAACCAACGGAGGCACTCAGTCTCGCACACACACACACAGCAACACGCCAACCAAGTGTATATATGTCAGTCACAACCAGCTTCATTTTAGAAGGAAACTGAGACACAGAAACAAATTACTTGTATAATATCACACTGCTGGCAATTAGCCAACACTAAACTCCCAGCTCAGGTCTGCCTCCCAAGTACCCTACTTTTCCATGAGAAATCCACAGGGATGTTTACTTCTCCAAAAAGCTGGCTGGTACAGTATATTTTTGCATCTTACTTCTTTTGAAGTAGAGGTAGTGATGTAAAATGCTTAGGAAAACACCAGTGGTTTGCTTGTAACCCCCATGGTTAAAAATCGGTGACTTTGAGGGCTAGAACAGAAGGCGGGACGGCTAAGCTGGCTTCCTTGGCCTCCTCAGCGTCACCCCCAAACTCCCAGCAGAGAAGCCATCAGAAGCTTCAGAAGGTCCCCAGGGGATGGCGTGGGGTCTCTGGGTACATGGGGGACCCCAGGTGGGTTTGGGCCTGGCCTTGCGCAGAGCAGGTCCCACAGGGGTTGAAGGGTGTGACCCGCCCACAGGAAGCGTGGCGGGGTGGCTCTCAGAGCTGGCCTGAAAGGCTGCCTGCCCGTGGGGGCCAGTGTCCAGGGTTCGCTTGCCCTGCTCACCAGGTCAAGGGCAGATGATCAACATTCCTGGGCCTTCCCAGCACTGTCCAGGGCTAGGACTTTGGCTGGGCCCCTGTCCCCTCTCAGAGTCTGAGTACATTTCAGGGACTGCTTGGCAAGCGCAGCCAGGAGCCTGTGGCTGGCTGGGAGGGACTCCAGGAGTCATAAGCCCAGCTCCTCGCTCCCGAAATCTTGGCACGTAGAGGCCGGCTTGTAAAACCACTCGAAACACGGCCTTCTATAGCATCTTCCCAGGTTGCAGCAAAGTGGGAGCTGGTCCTTTTTTAAAATGACAAAGTATCTGGCTTTTTTTGCTTGAATCAATACAAGTTCATTTCATCGTCGGCAAAAAAAAGACTAAAATGCCAATAGATTTCTGCACAGGGACATTCTACTCTATGCAGCTTGTTCCTTTATTCGGGAAGCATCCACCAGCAGCTGTCAGGCACTGGGGCCACAGACAGTGGGCTGGAGAAAGGATGCAGGTGAGGGCAGGACCGTGACCAGCGCGGGGCTCTGGAGAGCCCCTGGAGGAGGACCCGGAGCTGTGCAGAAGCCACAGGGCAAGTCCCACAAGGATGAGGTCTCGGGACAAGGAGCGTGCAGCCACAGAGGACTCAAGTTGCCAGACGCAGCCCAGGGGGGCTGCCCGGAGGAAGCATGTGTGCCCAGCATCACGTGACTCCTTCTCCCTGTGAGTTACAGCCACAGAGACAGCAGAATTACAGAGCGCAGATGTGAAACTCAAGGATCCCAGAAGTCCAGGGGCCCCCAAGTGCTCACAGGGACCAGCTTTCTAGTCCAGCTGGCAGAGCCCAAGATGCCAGGAGGATGGCGTCTGCCAGGGACCATCCTCGCAAAGGGGAGCACAGCCTGCCCTCCTGCCCAGCCCTGACCTCATTAAGTCCTGGGGTCCAGGAAGCTGCAGCCCCGGCCCCATCGCCACCTCTGGCACCCTGGTGGACCATGAGCTCCGTTTCCTCCTCACTGAAGCCAGAGTTGAGCCTGAGGACCCCTCCAGTGGCACAGCGCCCACTGCAGAGGGACGGGGTGACGAGCTGGTTTCTGGGGCCAGGCCCATTGCCTGGAGAGAGCTCACTCCTCACCCCCAGGCTGCTGGAGTAGAACCGAAGGCCCCTCAGCCATCCTCAGCCAGCGTTCACACCAGCCCGTGTCCAGTCCCAGCCCCGTGTTGCTACAGCTGTGTGGCTTCAGGCAAGTTCCCAGACCTCTCTGAGCCGGGGCCTGTGACGCCCAGAATGGGAGTGAGAGAAGACGTGAACAGTCCGAGGTGGGTGTCCAGGTGAAGGCCACTCTGGATAAAGCTGTACAGAGCCACCCCAGGTGGAACCTGAAGAGCAGTGGGCAGGGCTGAGCTCTCCACGTGCCCAGAGACAGCGGGGCAGGCGCACGGACGCAGACTCACCTCCAAAGCCCAGTTCTGTCCTCACCGGTCGCCCTCCTCTGAGGCCTCCATGTCCAACAAGTGCCTGGCACATAGTAGGTGCTCAGGAAACTCCCTCAGGAGCCTGCACGTGACTGGGGGCCACTCTAAAATGACTGGACAGTGTGGCCCCCGAAGCTGAGACGCCAGGCCCCAGAGGTCAGCGGTCACTGCCCACGATCCCTGCCCATGATCCCCGCCCTGGAGGGACCCCCAGGCATCGCTGGGTTAGAAATGCTGGGCCAGGGCATTGGGGGGTGGAGTGAGAAGGGGGTGCTGTTTGTGGAAAGAAGTGGAACAATCGAAGCCAGCTCGTTCAAAGTTAGAGTCCCTTTTTCCAGAGTGGTTGTTTGGAAGGGAAAAAACATTGTCCAAATCACAGCCGAGAAAACCTGCAATTGCCAGAGAAACGGGAGTCGGTGGCCAAGAAGGATTGCAAAACACCGGCCCTGGGGAAGAGCCGGCCTGTGCCAAGGCCCACAGAGCTGGGCTCAGGGCACCTTCCTGGGCGCTGGCCTGGCTGGGAGGCCCAGAGTCCAGACCCCTCACCCCAGCCATCCCAGCCTGGAGCCGGGGACACGGAAAGACATAACCAAGGTTTGCAGTGATCCCCCCCTGCAGACGCCCAGAGAGCCTTCAGGAGGAGGGTCCCAGCACCAGGAGGTGGAGGACTGGAGGGGACAGCTGAGGGGTGACCAGAACAGCCCCCGGCCTCAGTACTGGGTCCAGCATCCAGGACTGTGGGCAGAAAGCATGCAGGAATGGGGGCAGGGGCAGTCTGCAGCCTCCAGGGGACGAGAAGGAACCAGTCACTGCGTTCCTGTCCCCAGGGTCCCAAGGCCCCCACACTGTGCCCACCGCCCACCCAGCCCCAGCCCTTCCCTTCCTTCCAGCAGCCCTCCTGCTGCACAGGACATCCTGGCCGCCCCCACCCTGAGCCAGGCAGGGCCAGCCTGGCCAGGCCAAGTGGAGGGGCACTTCCTGAATCCACCAGTCTGGGTGGTCAGGTTCCCCAGAACAAGTCGGTTCTGAGATCCACTCACCTGCTCACACGCCAGTCCCCAGGGGTACCATGCACGTGCCATCCTTGCCCTCTGGTGAGGAACAGAGACATTTAAAACACAGCTACATATATAACTAAATGGCAGTAAGTAGCAGACTTTCTAAGAAGGAGACCTTCCAGGGGGCCTCCTCCAGGAGCCTAGCGGGTCTCCCTGGACTCTCGTGTGTGATCACAGCCCTGAGAAATCACCCTGGAGTGGGAGACCCCTGAATACTTGCCCAGTTCAAGGGGTGCCAACCCAGAGGCACAACGTAGGTGGCAGGGTCTTCCCCCAGCACTAGGTGTGTCCATTTTACAGAAGGGAACACTGAGGCCTGGCAAGACAATACTACCCAGGGAGGCTGACACAGAGCACGTTGTCCTGGGTGGACTCCATGGCCCCCTAACCCTGACTGCTGCCCCTAGGGTTCTCCTGGGCAACAAGCAGGGGGCCAGGAAGCAAGGCAGCCACAGCCCATTGGCGCCTCAGTGGGACTCAGAGAAAGGGCATCCCTTGAGGTGGGATGCAGCCTGTATCCCACCCTCGTCCCTCAGCCGGTTGCTTCCATGGGGCATGACCACCTCAGCAGTAACCCCAGCCGCCACTTTCTAGTGCACCAAGACTTGACTCTGCCCCTTGGAGCCCCGCACCCTTAGTGCTTGACTCCACTGTTTCAGGGGGTGACAGTTTGAGCAAAGCCTGTCCCTCCAACCAAACAGCAAGCAAACATAAGGGGGGGGGGCCTGCATGTGTCTTGCTCACCTGTGACAGTTTCACTCACCAGCACCAAGCCTGTCTTATAATCGATGCTCATAAGTACTTGTAGAAGGAAGGCTCCCCCCAACCTTAAAACAAGTCAATCAACTCCATTTCACGGATGAGGTTGGAGAGATGAGTGACTCACCTAAGGTCACACAGCAAGACTGGGGGACTGGACAGGAACCCTGACCCTGGCCCCCAGAGCGCCCCCTCCTCCCCACCTCCACTGGCCCACAGGCTCCAGCCTCCTGGGCTACTTCCTGCACGTCGAAAGCAGATGCTCACTCCCCAGCCTGGGCTGCGAGCCACCTCCTGACTGAGGCAGCCTCTCAGCCAGAAGCAAAAAGGCAGCTTGGGCAGGGCCAAGAGCCTAGCCATCTGGGGCTTGAGCCTCTTCCTGCTCTGCTCACCCCTGAGCTCTTCCTTGGTTTCCTTTTCATCACACAAGAGGTTTTTTGCCCCAGTAATAGCCAAGACCCTTTCCTGTCTGACATGGTGTGGTCTACAGTCTAGAGCAAAAATGTTTAAGTCTATAGCACACACGCCCCTACACGTGATTTCCTCACTTACAGCAGACATCACTAATCAATCACCAATCTTTCCAACATCACTAATCACTTACCAATCAATCTTTCCCACTGAGCTTATACGGAACACTAGAATCCTTCTCAACACAGAGCACAAGGTAACCATTTGATCAAAGTTGACAAATAAGATAAAATCCCTGGTCTAGAATGAAGCTCAGAAAAGGCGATGGCACCCCACTCCAGTACTCTTGCCTGGAAAATCCCATGGATGGAGGAGCCTGTAGGCTGCTGTCCATGGGGTCGCACAGAGTCGGACATGACTGAAGCGACTTAGCAGCAGCAGCAGCAGCAGCAGAGTGAAGTTAGGTTGGGAGCCAGCCCTAAGGATCAAGCCTCATACTGTTATCAAATAGCACCTACCTTTCCGTTGTTTCCCCATCTATTTGCCATGAAGTAATGGGACTGGATGCCATGATCTTAGTTTTAAGCCAACTTTTTCACTCTCCTTTTTCACTTTCATCAAGAGGCTCTTTAATTCTTCTTGGCTTTAAGATCATGGCATCCAGTCCCATCACTTCATGGCAAATAGATGGAGAAACAATGGAAACAATGAGAGATTTTATATTTGGGGGCTCCAAAATCACTGCAGTGGTGACTACAGCTGTGAAATTAAAAGAAGCTTACTCCTTGAAAGAAAAGTTCTGACCAACCTAGACAGCACATTAAAAAGCAGAGACATTATTTTGCCAATAAAGGTCCATCTAGTCAAAGCTATTGTTTTTCCAGTAGTCATGGATGTGAGAGTTGGACTATAAAGAAGGCTGAGTGCTGAAGAACTGATGCTTTTGAACTGTGGTATTGGAGAAGACTCTTGAGAGTCCCTTGGATAGCAAGGAGATCCAACCAGTCCATCCTAAAGGAAATCAACCCTGATTATTCATTGGAAGGACGGATGCAGAAGCTGAAACTCCAATACTTTGGCCACCTGATGCAAAGAACTGACTCATTGGAAAAGACTCTGATGCTGGGAAAGACTGAAGGCTGGAGGAGAAGGGGACGACAGAGGATGAGATGGTTGGATGGCATTGCTGTCTCAACGGACATGAGTTTGAGTACGCTCCGGGAGTTGGTGATGGACAGGGAGGCCTGGCGTGCTACAGTCAATGGGGTTGCAAAGAGTCGGACACGACTGAGCAACTGAACTGAACTGCCTTTCCAAGGGAAGCACCGTGAATAGTGGCCTGTGACCATGCTGGTGAGGAGTATCAAGGCTGCATTGTGTCCACGGCTGCTGTCCCCGCCAGGCTGATGCCGCCAAGACCAGCGGAAGACCCAGGCGCAGGCCAGGCCCGGCGCTAGAGGCACGGTCAGAAGGGTTGCCCCACGGCCGTCTCTTTGATGACTCCTCTTTCTGAGTGTGCATCCTCTTTTCATCTCAGCTTAGATCTCATCTCCTCCAGGAAGCCCCGCTCCAGTCTTCTCTCCCGTTAGTGAGGGGTCCCTACGGTACCCATACCGGTCATCGCTCCTGCAGCCGCTCAGCAGACACACTGTGCTGTGTTTGCCTGTGAGCAGGTAAAGCCAAGGCCCCAACTCCGAGTCCAGCACCTGTGGGGATGACTCACCTGGTGAGCGGGCAGCATCTGCTCACCTGCTCACATACCAGGCCCTGGGGGTTCCATGCATGTGCCATCCTTGCCCTCTCGTGAGGAAGAGAGACATTTAAAAGATAGCTATATGTATAATTAAATGGCAATAAAGTAACAGTCTGTCCAGCGGGTCTCCCTGGGCTCTCGTGCATGATCACAGCCCTAGGAGCAGGCGGGGTGCTTTGCCTCTCTCCTTCCTTAGCCTCCCCAAGCACCCCTTTGCAGAGGAGGCCCCGGACCCCCAGGGGGAAGGAGGGGCCGAGGACCCCCCAAGCAGGAAGTGCAGCCCCTGATGCTTCTCCCCAGCCAGATCCCTGCTTCCCCTGGACCCGTTTCCCCTGGATCTCATCTCCTCTCATGGGGAAGCAGCGGCCCCTGGCCAGGCCCTTCTGGGTCAGCCCACAGCCGAGTTGGGGCCAGAGGCCGCCCGTAGGAAGCCGCCTGCCTTGGGCCCTACAGTAGGTCCCAGGCCGCCTGGTCTAGTGGCCGAGCCAGTCTCCTGGCGGAGAGATGACTTCAGCTTGGCTGGGAAAGGTGGGCAGGAGAGGGCAGGGCCGGGAGGCAGCCCCCACTGGGGCCAGCCCGGCCGGCGCAGGAGGCGGGAAGAGCCTTCTACCTGGGCGGTGACGCGCCGGCAGTGATCCGGGCTCAAAGGCTCACCGGTCCCCCACCCAGCCCCCTGCCAAATTGTACTTAATGATAATGACAGACGATGGCAGGCATCCACGCCACAGCACAGAGCATGACAAACACTCCGCGGCTCCGCGCCAACCCGCCCTGCTCCCCCGCAGCGCCCGGCGTTTGGAACAGGAGGCCGAGAGGGGGCATCTCGGGCCATGGGCAGCCCCCCGCAGCCGGCCCAGCCTGGACTCCTCGCTGGGCGCTGTTGGGCAGGGCCTGGGGCCCAGGACCCCGTGGCCACCGGAGCCCCAGGCCCGACCCCTCTCCTGTCCCCTGGTGTCCCTTGCTCTCACCTTCCCTTTCTAGCAAAGCAGAAAAGCCCCAGCCCAGCCCGGTGGGGGAGGGGCTCCGAACAGTCCTGGAAGACACCTCCCCCCACCCACCAGCAGCATCTAGAATCACCAGCCCAGCCCCACCACCCATTCAAGGGGCCAGTGGCTGCCAGGGGGTCCAGGAGGACCTGGGGACACCCCAAACGGGGAGACCTGGAGGGGTGAGGCCCTGGCTCCCCTCCCAACCCAGCCTCCCTCTCTTGATGCAGGAGCTGAGAAGGGGAGGAGCAGGGCTACTCTGTGTCCCCCAAGAGAAGCCCCAGCCCCCCTCCCAGCATTACAGGCAGCGGGGAGGGGCCTGCACCCTTCTTAACCATCGTCGGAACTGTGCCACGGTCCTGCTCCCGCTGCATGGCCTTAAAACAAAGGACCATGTCAATGCTCCCCACCCCCTCCGCCGGGAGGAGTGCTGCACAGTCTGAGGGGCAGTGATGATAACCGACAGCAGTGGCGTGGTGGGGCCTTTGTGCCAGAGTTGGACCCACACGCCAGGAGAGAACGGGCCACCCAGACAGAGGGAACCACGTATTTAAGTCTCAAGCGTCAAAGCCAACCGTGATCTCTCCTGGATGGACAGGAAAGCAGCTGGCAGCGAGGGGCTGGGAAAACGCACCAGGGCTGCGCCAGGAGGGCGGCGGTCCAGGAAGGCCACACCTGCTGCAGGTGGACTGAAGGGGCCAGACTGGGCGCAGGGATGGGATGGGACCAGGGCCCAGGCAGCAGTGGTGGGAACAGAGACGGGGGGTGAGCGGGGCCAGTGAGGAAGGCAGAGGTGCCGTCAGTGGGACCTGGAGATGAGGAAGCTAGAGCCAGGGAGAAAGGGCTGGTTTGCATGATCAGGTTGATGGTGGTTCTGCTCCTGAGATGGGCACAAGAGGTCAGCAGGTATTTGGGGCATGTTTCCTTGAGATGCCCAAGGGCAGCTGGGTCCTGGGAGCACCTGGGCTCGGCACAGAGCGGTTAGCCATCATTAGCGTGTGGCATCCACTGGCACTTAGGTGCGGGCAAGATGGCTCAGGCAAGGGAGAGGCAGTGAAGACCTAGGTCCTGGACCTGGCCTTGGACACCTGGGGCAGAGCCCTGGGGAATCCCGGAGCCCAGGAGCCCACTGTGAGTGTGACAGGGAGGAAGGACATCAGAGGTCAGGGCCCCAGGCACCCAGGACAGTGGCTGTGGGTGACAGTGCTGAATGCCACCAGGAGGAGCGGCCCTGGGCTGAAGGTTAGGGGGCTACGCCCACTGGGTCCCGGCAGGAGGCCACCGCCCTTGGAAATAAGGAGAGCTCAGGAAAGCAGAAGGCGGTGAAGGTGTGGGCAGCGTGGGCGACCTGCAGGGGCAGAACACTCTTCCAGAGCAGTAACTGCAAGCCGTTACCCTGTCCCAGGCGTGGAGGAGCGAGGGGAGTGATGAAGTAACTGGTACCTAGAGCCAGACGGTGAAGTTGGGTGGAGAGGGCCCTGAGAGATGCAGGAGATGGGGAGGATGCAGGAGATGGTGATGGAGAGAGAGTGGGGAAAGCCCAGTGGGTACCATGGCTGGGTGGCAGGAGCTGAGGCTCCCACCTCCCCCATGCACCATGGGACAGAGGCTCGACAGGGGCCAGAGACGCAGGGGCAGCATCTGGGTCAGATGGGTGGCTTGCTCAGGTGCGGAGGGCCTTGGACTCGCCTAGGGCTGGGGCTTGGTGGCCAGGCGGGCCAGGAGTGAGGGAGGGGAGGACTCACACGATGGGATCAGGGGCCCAGAGTAGCCAAGAGGGGTGTGACATGGAGGACTGATGGGTAAGGGGAAAGTGGAGGGGTCAGGGGTCAGGGGACAAAGAACCAGGCACAGGATGATCTGCATCAGGAACGAAGGATATAGAAGGGAAAGGGAAAGTGTTATTTGCTCGATCATGTCCGACTCTTTGCATCCCCGTGGGCTGTGGCTGCCAGGCTCCTCTGTCTGTGGGATTCTCCAGGCAAGAACATTGGTGTGGGGGTTGCCATGCCCTCCTCCAGGGGATCCTCCCAACTCAGGGCCTGAACCCGGCTCTCCTGCATTGCAGGAGGATTCTTCGCCATCTGAGCCACCAGGGAAGCGCTAGAGAAGGGAGGGAGATGTGTAGATGCTAGAGGCCCAGGTTTTCCGAGCCAGAAGGGGCTGGGTGTGGACGGAGTCTGCATGTGCCAGGGGTGTGGTGGTGACACTGAGGAGGGCCGTGGGAGCCACAGGGGCGGAGGGTTGAGAGGCCAGCCGGTGACTGGTAACCACAGAGATGTGGAGACGGGTGATGGGCCCGTGGCGGGTGGGAAGCAAAACAGAGGCAGGATGGGTGGGACAGGGGAGGCTGGAGAAAGGGAGTCTGGCTGGAGAAGCTGGGGGGTAGGGGAGCCGGTGGAGTGAGGGAGGCACCAGCAGCAGGTGGCCTGGGGCCGGGAGAGGGGAGCCAGGTCAGCCTCTGCCAGGGAGCAAGGGGCCATGCGGCCAGCACCCTGGGGCTTCCGGAGCATCACCCGCACAGAGCAGGAGGTCGAGGCCCAGAGAGGCAAGAATGGGTCCCCACCCAGAGCCGGGGCCTGCAGGACCAGGACTGCCTGACACCTATTTCCTGCCCCCAAGATTGATCCTGCTCCTTCGGAGGGCGGCAGAGAGAGTATCCAGGGGCAGGTGGTCCCCAAGGACCCATGGGACACCCCCCCCCCACCTCCAGTCCTGGCTCCACATGTAGCCCACGGGCTCTGGGAAGGCTGGGCCGGGCTGTGCGGCTGGGAAGTGGGGGGCGTGCGTGGTGGGGGCCGTCCCTGCGGGGGCGGGTGAGTGTGCTCATGGGAAATTAGGACCGCAGGGGTGACGGGTGCCTGCAAGGAGGAGGAGAGGCTTGTGTCTCCAGGCAGCGTGGGCAGGGGCCGGGGGCGGAGCCGGCCTCACCCCCTCTACCCGGGGGTAGGTCTGTCTCTTATACACATCTAGATGTGTATAAGAGACAGCCCCAGAGGTCAAGAATTCAATCCAAGGCCAGAGATGAGGCTTGATCACTCAGAGCTTTTGTGTAATA
>SJYX01020464.1:61967-76264 GCA_006410675.1 Oreotragus oreotragus
TGGGGGCGGGGGAGGGGTGGGTGGAGTGCAGGGGAGAGGAGGGTGGTCCCTTTGAAGAGGAAACAGGAAGGGCAGGGGGCAGGGCAGGCGAGAGGAGGGGTGGCCCCTCAGCTCTCACTAAAGTGGGTTGGCTCAGCCCAGGAGAGGAGACAACACAAATGAGCACCTTTGAAACTGGGTCCTTGTCACCTCGTCTCAGCCGCCAGTCACAGAAGAGGCATCTGAGCCACCCGGCTGTGATGCAGACTTGTCCAAAGAGCCGCAATTACAACGGGACACCGCCAGCATGCAAAGCTGTGGACACACCCCTCTAGGACCGCAGAGAGCCACATGCTCTGAAAGGCAGCCTCCAAGCTGAGGCCCACTGGCCTCCGGCTGGTAATCACTTAGTCATCTTGCAAACAGTTGATGAACTTTCCTATCTGTGTCTCTACTTGTTAGGATACATTTTGGCTGTAATAAATACATATTTGCTGTAATAAATGCCCCCCAAAACACTGGACTAAACCAGATAGAGGGCTTCCCAGGTGGCACTAGTTAAGAACCCACCTGCCAATACAGGAGACATGAGAGACATGGGTTCAGTCTCTGTGTCAGGAAGATCCTCTGGAGGAGGCCTTGGCAGCCCACTCCAGTACTCTTGCCTGGAGAATCCCATTGACAGAGGAGCCTGGCAGGCTACAGTCCACAGGGCTGCAAAGAGCGACTGAAGCGACTTAGCATGCACAGAAGCCCAACAAGAGAGAAGGTTGTTTTTCTTTTTTCTCCCTCTCATGTAACAGTCTGAGCTTCAGCATTCCAGTCATGTTGTGGTAACCCAGGCCCTTTCCACCCTGTTGCTCTGTGAGCCTCAAAACCCAGCTTCCATCATGTCCAGTCAAGATGGCTGCTCTGGCTCCTGCCATCACATCTGTCATCGAGCAGTGGGAGCAGAAAGAAGGGGAAGCCACCTCTCTTCCTAGTGGGGGAAAGTTCCAGAGGTTTCACAGATCTTGATTTCATATGTGTCATTGGTTAAATAGATACATATAGCTACGAGGGAGGCTGAGAACTTGAAAGAACAGCCATGTACCCAGTTCAAATTTGAGGTTTCTTTTACTTTTGAAAGAGAGGAGAGTGCATCAGTTCAGTTCAGTTCAGTCTCTCAGTCGTGTCCGACTCTTTGCGAACCCATGAATCGCAGCACGCCAGGCCTCCCTGTCCATCACCAACTCCCGGAGTTCACTCAGACTCGCGTCCATCGAGTCCGTGATGCCATCCAGCCATCTCATCCTCGGTCGTCCCCTTCTCCTCCTGCCCCCTAACAATCTCTGCCTAGAACACCATCTCCCCTTCCTCCAGGTCACGGTGAACCAAAAGTCACGAGTAAAAGGCAGGAGAGGAGAGAGGTGATATGAGGAAGAATCTGAGGGGTCAACGTCTGGACCAAGGCTTGAGGGACAACTGGAAGACCGGCCGGAAGGAGTTCCAGGAGAGGTGGTAGCAGATAGCGGATGGAGCACCTGTGCAGACACTGGGCTTTGTTGTGAAGAGCAAAAACTCGAAGCCAGAGACAGGAGTCCATGCTCAGATGCAGAGTCAGGTAGAGAGGCATCCCATCTCCCCAAGCCTTGGCTGGCGCCTCATGCAGAGGCCGGTGGTCTCCATCAGTGCTCACGGGCCTGGCATTCGTGGAGTCGCGGCCGTGACACTTGAATGGCAGGATCACTGGGTCAGTGTCAGACAGGGGCAGGCACTGGACCAGAAGAGGGAAAGAGAGAGCCCACTGGAAGCCTCCAAGGCCAGGCTGAGCGGTTTGGATGTTACTCGGAAGCTGTGGACATTTGCAAGTGGGACAGCATCCTGGGCAGAAAGCGGATTTTCAAACCCGGCTCTGGAGGATGGAGAGGAGGAGTGAGATCGGAGGTGTCAAAGCCTAACAGAAGGCAGCTACACACGGTCCCCAGAGAGAGACAGCGTGGCACAGACCTGCCGAAGTCAGGATACCCTTCAGGCATTTGGGAAGACCTCCTGGAGGAGGCAGCCCCGCAGCTGTGCCAGCCAAAGCAAGGGAGGGGACTTGCCCTGGAAGGGACAAGCGAGGGAAGGGTGGATAAGCCAAAGCTTGGCAGTGCCCCCAGAGATACCCCCAGCCACTCAGAGCATCCTGGCAGCGCTAGCTGTGCCTGGCAGTACATCCATATCCCAGCTGACCCTCCCAGGAACCAGCGAGGTAGAGATCTTGCTCCCATTTACCAGAAGAGGAAGCTGGGGCCCAGAGAGAGCTGACCACTTCCCCGAGGCCACACAGCAGTCGTGCCTGGAGCCCTCGGCACACTTGAAACATCCTGGGTCCAACAGGGTGACCTTCAGAAATGCTCTGATGCTATCTTCCGGGATTCAGGGAGGCTTTTCATCCTGCTTTACCTGCATCCTAGCCTCCAAGCATCACTCGTGAGGCAGAGAGAGGGAACCACTGACCAGGAAGACAAACTGAGGCCAGAGAAGGCAAGTCACCCGCCCGGGGGACACTGCCCATGATCGCCGGCCAGCAGGGTCTGCAGCCAGCTCCCTCCAACTCCTCGTCCTGTTCCCAGGATCCTGGCCTGGCTGGGGCCTTCCTCCCCTCCCCCAGCACCCCCACTGCTTTCCTGGCTCTTTCTGTCTCCGGGAAGGGAGCGTGCTCTGAGTCTGTTTCCCTGGGAGAAATCCATTTTCAGAATCTGGAGGTGTTGAAATGTGTTCTTTTTTCCTCTCCAGAGAGCCCTTCTTGAGGACAGAGGTACCCCGAGAATCCCTCTGGGGCCACCACCAGCCGGGGAGGGCAGTCCATCAGAAGGGCCTGACCCCAGCCAGAGTGGGGGGATGCCCTGCAAGGGGTCTGGGGAGGTGACCTATCCATCCTGGGACAGTGGGCAGTGGGGCTGCCCTGGACACGCCCACACCTGCACCCTGACTTCTGGAGATGCTCAGCTGCTACCCCCCAGCTGGGACTGCAGCCCTTCTGGTCCCGAGAGCAGGGTGGCTCCTGAGCCCACCTGCCCAGCTTGGGGCAGGAGCATCATCTGGGGAGGGTAGGTCTTACCATCAGCATCTGCCAGCGGGGCCTGTGGAGGTCACGGAAGTGCTTGCTCCAAAGGGCTGTGAGCATCCACTGACCCACAGAGCCAGCCCCCAGGGTCATGGGCACAGGGGTTTGCTGGCTGAGCGAGGTGGGGAAGAGGAAGGGGACGCAGGAGCGGAGGCGATAGGAGGGGAGACTGGAAGAGCGATGGGGAGGAGTCGTGGCCCTCTGCCCCAGCACACTGACTACCCCTGCCCAAGGCTTGCCATGCAGCCACTTTCAACATCCGCTCTAGAATGAGGATCTGGCCTCGCCTTCCCCACCCTTGTCTCCACAGGCGGCTCTGACCACACCTTCCTGAGGCTGACCCACCCCCTTCCCAGGGTTCCCAGGCCCTCCCCGGGGGTTCCTTCTGTCTGGTGGAGGCCTTGCATGCCAACCCACTCCGGTGGTAGGCCTGGGGTCTTGGGGAGAAGTTCCTTGAGCTCCAAGAATGCACATCCCAAATCGTGGACTCGTGGGCCACCCAGACTGAAGCCTGGAAGGGTCCTGGCAAGACCAGGCTGTCCACGGCCTAGCCTTGCCTGGGGCCCACAGCACCCAGGAGATCTCAGCCTCAGTTCTGAGCCTTCAGGACAGGAAGCAGCCTTGGCCAGGGACACCAAGGGAGAGGATGTTCAAGGACCCCCCACCCCCACCAGGGGAGTCTCCCCGCAGGGCGGTCACGTGATGACTCTGCCTGTCTCCATCCAGCCCACAGCCAGCCCCACCATAGCCCTTACATCCCCAAGCAAGTCACCCTGAAACTCCAGCAGAGCCGTTTCACTGCAGGTCCCAGGAGGGCCGGAGGAAGCTAGCTCCCTCTGGGTTGGGCTCTCTTCCTCTGTCATCAGCCTCTGCATCTTGGCCCACCGGCCACAGGGTAAGGACCAGGTTTACCCAGGCTTGTCGAGACTTCCAGCCAGCCCTGGGCCAACCTCCAAACCGACCTAGAATTCCAGCTCCCACCCACAGACCGGAGCCCCTCCAAGGCAAGGCTGGGGTGGTCCTCAGAGCAGCTGAGCGCTACAGGTGCTGAATGAATGAATGAACAGATGAATGGATGGCCGTGCCACCCCGCACAGCCTTGGAGCACAGCACTCCCCCCTCCCTGCCACCTCCTCACCACGGCTGAGCACAGAGGTTCCCACCCCAGGACTAACACGTGAAGACACACTTCGCTTCAGGCCTGGCGCACAGTAGGGACTTGATGGAAGTTCCCCAGCATCCGCGCGTCCTTGTCCTGTCTACAGATAGAGCAGCCGAGGCAGGGGATATTCTGCTCCTCGGAAACAGAACAGACTTTGCACAGTCCTCCTGGGTAACTGTACCCTTGGCGTGTTGAACTGCTTCACGGTAACAGGCTCCTGTCCTGGATAAAACCCCCTGCCCTACCAGGAACCATCCCCAGGCAGGGAAGGGACCAAGGTATGGCCCCTAATTCTGAGGGACCCCAGCCTCACCTCCACCCTCCCTTCTGCCTTGCCTCTTTCGAGAAGCTTCTGCATACCCCTTGGTGGACGTGATAGGTGTAAGGATGTGTATTAATGACCCCCTTCCGTGACGCTGACAACCCCACCATTTGCCTATCAGCTGGCCTGCTGGGCGGGTCCTTGAGCAGACGGGAGTGTGGGGACGGGGTTGGGGATCCCTCTGAAGCAGGGGCCATACTTTGCCCCCCTTCCCTGCCCAGCAGGCCAGCTGACAGGCAAATGGTGGGGTCGTCAGAGTCACGGAGGCAAATATCAGAGGCAAAGGCTAGGCCTGCCTCCCAGGCTCTCTCTCTCTCTCTGTCCCTGTCTCTCGATGGCACTCTCTCACCCCTACTGTCTCTCTCCCTGAGACCCCCTGCCCCCAGCCCTAGGTGGAGGTTCCTTTACAAAACACGGAGCTCATCCTCATCGTAGAGGTGAGAACAGGAGGCCCACCGGAGCAGGGATGGACCTGCAACAAGGTCAGTGTCCAAGCAAGAAACGGGGATACCCCAGGGACTCACCAAGTTCATCAGTGAGCCCTTGGGGCTGTTCAGACCACAGAACATGGGTCCTCCGAGAAGGGTGCTGACCAGACTAACGCAGCTCCCCCTCCAGGGGAGGGGCAGGGGGTGGACTGGAGGCCCTACAGAAATGCATCTTCCCTCGACATCACACTTCAGAGTCTGGTCCCGCTTGGGTCTGGCTAAACCTTGGGCCAGGTGCCAGGAGGGCCGGGCTGAGGGTTCAACCAGCTGCAGTCCGAGGCTCCATCCTGGTAGGAGACAGTCCGTCACACTCCCGGTGCCCCGAGCTTCCACAGGAGCTCGGCAGGCCCGCCCCTGATGTGGGTGCCCTCTCTGAGCTGCCGGGATGGGAGCAGACACAGAACAAGCAGGGGCTAAAAGCGAGCCACGCGTCAAGACCGCTTCCTTTTTGTGTCTCTGCCATCCCCGTGGGACCCAGCCAGGTGCGCCCACCAGAGCAGGAGGGGTCCACGGAGCAGAGCATCCCAGACGGCTGCATGTGCTCTGCCACCAGAGCATCCCTGGGTCAGCTGACACTGGCAGACACCCGGGCACACCAGGGAGCCCGCCAAGATCAGCAAGGCGCCCCGAGCCGCCCTCAGCGGGTGAGGAACCCTGCTCTCTGCCGTGCGCTTATTTGTTAGCCAGCACTGAGTGGCAGCGAGGGGCTGACAGAACCTAACTCACCAGGAGCGCCGTCTGCTTTGAGACGCGCTGGGAGACCCCTCTCAAGTCTCCGAGGCTCAGAGAGGCCCAGGAACTTGTTCGAGGTCACCCCCGGAGTGGGCGGAAGTCCAGAAGCTCTCTGGGGCCCCACCCCACCATGCACTGGCCGGGCAGACCGCTGAGTCAGTCCCCGTGTGCCCGCAGGGAGTCCCTGGTCAGCAAGGTCTAGACATGGGGGAACGGGGCTTTCTGTATTTCGGGGGTATAAGGAGAAAGGGCGGCTGTGCCAAGCTCCAGAGGAGGAGACTAGCTTCTGCAGCTGGAGGAGGCGGCGGCAGAGCGGGCCTCCTGGGTGGGCAAACAGCAGGAGCAAGGCAGGACCCTCTCGGTCCACTCCGGCTGCATGAGTGGACCCCACAGAGACCTGTGACCCCACGGCGCCCGTAGACGTCACCCCCTCGGAGCTGAGCTGCTGCCAACCCCCTCCATCAGATCCATCAGACGCCGGCCGAGGAAAAGCCGCCGCATTCGGACAGCCGCTGCTTGTCCGGCCCGTGTGCCAGGCACGCCTCATTCACGCCTTCCGGGCTCTCTATCAACCCCCAAGCAGAGGGTACCGGCACCCTCGTTCACAGA
Source organism: Oreotragus oreotragus (assembly GCA_006410675.1). Classification (NCBI taxonomy): domain Eukaryota; kingdom Metazoa; phylum Chordata; class Mammalia; order Artiodactyla; family Bovidae; genus Oreotragus; species Oreotragus oreotragus. The sequence goes on from SJYX01020464.1 coordinate 68,351, forward strand.
TGAGCTCAGAGAGGGTCAGGAATGTGCCCAGTGCCACACAGCCTACAGGAAGTGGAGCCAGGATTTGAATCAACTGTGTGAGGTCCCAGAGATCCCAAAGGTCAAGCGACCCATTGGATGGAAAGGCTTGGTCCTTACGGGGACAGCCTTGGCTACGGGCATCCGCACCTGCCACCACCCGAGGGCCCTGGAGACGCCGACCCCAGAGAAGAGCTTTCACTGGCCAGGGGCCAGCACCCGGCACCCGCCCTCTCGGGCAGGCTTAGCTGGCTTCGAGACCGTGGCTTGTCAGCAGCCATCTTTCCCCAGCAATGTGAAATTCCAAAAGCAAAGCTTTATTATGCCCACAACGCCGAGGCCCAGCCCTCTGCCGCCCCCCATCCCGGCCTAGTGCAAGAATCTTCTCCTGAGACCTGCAGACACCTCCAACTTGGTGTGTTTCCAAAGAACGAGGCAGACTCCCCATTCCCCAGAATTCCCATCCCTCTGAGAAGCCAGGTTACCCCCAAGCCCTTCTCTCAGCTTCCCCACACCCCATTCTGCCCCCAGTGTCACCCCATTAATCACTGAGCATCTCTCATTAACTAGTGAGGGTGAGTTCTGGAATCAGACACTAGTTCTGTGTCTTTAGGCAAATCATTTCTCTGAGCCTCAGTTTTCTCATCTATAAAATGGGGGTAATAAAAGTTGCATATAGTCAAAGCTATAGTTTTTCCAGTAGTCATATACAGATGTGAGAGTTGGACCATAAAGAAGGCAGAATGCTGAAGAATTGACGCTTTTGAACTGTGGTGTTGGAGAAGACTCATGAGAGTCCCTTGGACAGCAAGGAGATCCAACCAGTCCATCCTAAAGGAAATCAACCCTGAATATCCATTGGAAGATCTGGTGCTGAAGCTGAAGCTCCAATACTTTGGCCATCTGATGTGAAGAACTGACTCATTGGAAAAGACCCTGATGCTGGCCAAGACTGGGGGCAGGAGGAGAAGGGGACAACAGAGAATGAGATGGTTGGATGGCATCACTGTTTTGATGGACATGAGTTTCAGCAAACTCTGGGAGATGTGAAGAACAGGAAATCCTGGTGTGCTGCAGTCCAAGGAGTTGCAAAGAGTTGGGCACAACTGAGCAACTGAACAACAATAAAACCTCCTTACATGGTGGGGTTGAATGATCTGCCCATTTCACAGATGACAAGATGGAGGCACGGAGAATTCAAATGACTTGCCCAAGATCACGCAGCTTGACCGTAGTAGAGTGACACACACCGAGGCTGCTGGGACACACAGAGCTGCAGACTCTCTTTTCGCTGAGCCTTCCTGTCTCCCACCAGCTCCAAAAGATCTCACTGAAGACGAGCCTACTCTTCCCAGGGGCCTGGCCAGGCTCAGGGGCTCCTGAAGGGTAAACACCCAGCCTGATTCACCGTGAGCCCACTGGGAGCCTAGGGTGGACAAGGGTTTGGGGGTGGGGGTAAGGGGTCAATGCAATTCAGGAGGGCACCCTCACCAGACAGCAGAGCTGAGACCCTCTCCACTTTATTGGTCATCTCTCAGCCTCAGCAACACCAGGCGAGGGTCTCTCTCTGCTGAGCTCCTACACGCTGGCAGCCATGAGCAAAGTGGCATTTACTCTGTACACAGCCCTGGGTATCTGCACCGCGGTGACCCCAAGTTCAGAGACGGAGGCTGACTGGCCTCAGAGACAGTCTTGCCGGCATGTGTCCAGTGCAGGCACACCCACAGCTGCCCATCTCGGGCAGCTGGACAGTCATTTTGTCTTCTGGACATTGGGAATCACAGCCATCAGGTCTAAATACCAGGATATTGGAGGCACAATGGGTCTGTGGCCCACGTGGAGGCTGCTGGGGTGGCCCTGGGTCCCCAGTGGGGAATAGGTCCTTCCTCAGGGTTCCACTTTTTCTTCTCCTCTGTGGCGCCCCCTGCTATTCCACGGCTTCCTGCAAGAGGCTTGAAGAGCGCTTCAGAATAAGGCTGGGTATAAATAGATACACCCACACGTGCCCTCATGTAGAGTGGGCACTGCCCGGCATAAAGAACAAGGCAAATACAACGCGGTCACGGCATCAGGCACACCTCTTGGTCGAGGAAAGAGAATCGCAGAAGCAAAGCGATGTAGGGTGCCAGTCCGCTGGCTGATTGTCGCCTACCTTCTCCCAGAGACAGTAAGAGATGGACAGGACAGACGGGCCCAAAGATGGCTCTCCAGCACGCTGGAGGGCTCGGAGCAGAGTCTGACTTCCATATGAATGACCAAGCATCCAACATCCCTCCAGCCCCAGGCAGGCCGCACCCACGGGCAGCCTCCCGTATAGGCCTCGGGAAAGGGTCACCCGCCCTCTGCAGGGGCCCAGTCTGGCACCAGGAGGCTTGCAGAATGCTTAGTTGTGTCTGCGCTCAGGGCAGGAGCAAGTCAGAGCCAGGCTGGGTCTGAGAGGTAGGACTAGGCCCACATACAAGGCCCCAGAGCTGGGGGCAGAAAGGGGCAGGCGAAAGACAGGCCGAGAGCAGGTTCCATCAAGCAGGGGGGTCTCAACAGCCCCAGAGCGTACTGAGACCCCAGCCTCAGAGCAGCATCCAGGGAAGGACCTATAGGCCCTCCTTGAATCTTCTGGGATCGTGGAGGCGTAGCACAGGGAAGGCGTGGAAAGCAGCCACCCAATCCCCATGCAATGTATGATGAGGCCAGAGGGAGGGGCGGGACACACCCAGGTCACTCACTAGGTAGCCAGGGCCTCACCTCCAGGCCTTCCCCTCTCTTTGGCCGGGAGCCTCAGACCTCCCCCGGCTCAGGAACGCTGCCAACACCAGCTCCATGCAGGCTCCGAGGCTCCAGCAAGCTCTCCTGGCCGGGCTCCCAGGCGGCCAACCACCCCAGAGCCCCACCGGCAGCCCCGGGAGGGTGCCCGGCCAGAGCATGTCCTGTGAAGATGGACAGAGACCTGCTGGGCCAAGGACACCTCTAAGACCCCTAAGCCCGGAGACCAGCGAGCCCACAGCCACCGCCCACCAGCAGAATCACAGCCATCAGGTCTAAATACCAGGATATTGGAGGCACAATGGGTCTGTGGCCCACGTGGAGGCTGCTGGGGTGGCCCTGGGTCCCCAGTGGGGAATAGGTCCTTCCTCAGGGTTCCACTTTTTCTTCTCCTCTGTGGCGCCCCCTGCTATTCCACGGCTTCCTGCAAGAGGCTTGAAGAGCGCTTCAGAATAAGGCTGGGTATAAATAGATACACCCACATGTGCCCTCATGTAGAGTGGGCACTGCCCGGCATAAAGAACAAGGCAAATACAACGCGGTCACGGCATCAGGCACACCTCTTGGTCGAGGAAAGAGAATCGCAGAAGCAAAGCGATGTAGGGTGCCAGTCCGCTGGCTGATTGTCGCCTACCTTCTCCCAGAGACAGTAAGAGATGGACAGGACAGACGGGCCCAAAGATGGCTCTCCAGCACGCTGGAGGGCTCGGAGCAGAGTCTGACTTCCATATGAATGACCAAGCATCCAACATCCCTCCAGCCCCAGGCAGGCCGCACCCACGGGCAGCCTCCCGTATAGGCCTCGGGAAAGGGTCACCCGCCCTCTGCAGGGGCCCAGTCTGGCACCAGGAGGCTTGCAGAATGCTTAGTTGTGTCTGCGCTCAGGGCAGGAGCAAGTCAGAGCCAGGCTGGGTCTGAGAGGTAGGACTAGGCCCACATACAAGGCCCCAGAGCTGGGGGCAGAAAGGGGCAGGCGAAAGACAGGCCGAGAGCAGGTTCCATCAAGCAGGGGGGTCTCAACAGCCCCAGAGCGTACTGAGACCCCAGCCTCAGAGCAGCATCCAGGGAAGGACCTATAGGCCCTCCTTGAATCTTCTGGGATCGTGGAGGCGTAGCACAGGGAAGGCGTGGAAAGCAGCCACCCAATCCCCATGCAATGTATGATGAGGCCAGAGGGAGGGGCGGGACACACCCAGGTCACTCACTAGGTAGCCAGGGCCTCACCTCCAGGCCTTCCCCTCTCTTTGGCCGGGAGCCTCAGACCTCCCCCGGCTCAGGAACGCTGCCAACACCAGCTCCATGCAGGCTCCGAGGCTCCAGCAAGCTCTCCTGGCCGGGCTCCCAGGCGGCCAACCACCCCAGAGCCCCACCGGCAGCCCCGGGAGGGTGCCCGGCCAGAGCATGTCCTGTGAAGATGGACAGAGACCTGCTGGGCCAAGGACACCTCTAAGACCCCTAAGCCCGGAGACCAGTGAGCCCACAGCCACCGCCCACCAGCAGCGCATCCACCCTGTTGAGCCGAACCGAGCCGGAATTGGAAGAGGTCGAGTCAGAAAGAAGAAACGGTCCTTGAAGCAAAAGCAAAGGGTGAGCACAGCCCTCCCCCCTGCCCCCCGATGGGGGCTCTCGGGTCCCCGTGAGAGGACTCCCAGGAAGGTCAGCGGCCACAGGGACGCGGTGGGGGGGATTCACCAGATGCTGTACCCGAAGGGGACCTCCCAGGGACTGTGTGCCCCCTGATCCCAGGTCCTTGAAGACCTCACCCTGCCCGGCCATGGACCGCCCTACCTCGCTTAGGGCTGCCCACCAGCGTGCATAAGGGCAGGATGAAATGTTTGGAAGTTAGATGTTTCCAACGAGTCCACACTGCACTTGGGAAGGTGGTTTCACAAAGCTTTATTGGATTCCTTGGGGGCGCGGGGAGTGGGGGACAGGATCGTCGCTGCGGAGGATCCTGGCTGGGCCGGCCTGGGAGAGGCAGGGTCTGGGCAGTAGCTGACATGAGAACAGTGGTGAGAGGTGCCCGGCCCTCGGCCACAAGGAGGGAGACGGTGGGGGTGGGGCAGGCCGGACCCAGGGGAAGGTGCAGGCCAAGGAGAAGGCCTGCGGGTCCCAGGGGAGGGAGGAGGCAGAGGGAACAGCATGCACAGAGGCTCAGAGGCAGGACAGCGGCTGGGATTCCCCCAGGGCCCCAGGAGGCCTGGGGAGGGGGCTGGGGAGACGAGCGCTGAGGCCTCTGGGCAAGCTCACGGCCAGGACACACCTGTTGCTCTCCGACATGCTTGGCCAGGTGTGCTAGCTGCCCCTGCTTCCCGCTGAAGCCCCAGGGGGGCCCTCCTGCGGTGGGGGGGGGGGGGCCTGAGCACCTCACAGGGAGTCTCAGCATCCATCTATCTGGCAGCTGCGCTACCTGGAGGGAGACACAGGCCAGGAGGCCCCTCTCCCGCCACCCACACAGGGCAGTGTGTGTGTGGGGGTGGGCAGAGAGGACCGGCTGGGGAACAAGGTTTCTGGGGAGCGGCGACATCCTCCCTGCTCTACCAGGGGGGCCCAGCCACCTGTCCAACCCCCTCCCTGCCGTCCAAGTTACTCCTGGACACCCAGGAGACCCAGGCCAATTTGTCCTTCCCTTTCTTTCCCCGGCCCGCCCCCTGCTGGAGCTGCTGCAGGGCAGGCAGGAAGGAGGCGGTCGGCTGGCCAGCCCACTGGCGTGGGCACAGCCCAGACTCCAACTCTGGTCCCCCAGGGCCCAAGGCCCGGATCTTCCAGGTCCCAGGTAAGACTTGGCCTCAGGTGAGGGCAAGTCAGGACAAGACGTGGGCAGCTGGGAGGAAGCGGCCTGGGGAGGCGGGGAAGGGGGCAGGGGCTGCTTGGGAGGGAAAAGGGTTTAGGAGGCAGAAGAGAGGGAGGGAGGGCTGCACAGAGGCAGAGGAGCGAGCCAAAGGCCACCTGGAGCTGGGACTGTCCTCACCGGCACAAGGGGCTGGGGGAGCCGGATGGTCCCATGTCCCGGAATCCCGGAACGCAGGGTGGAGCCGGCTGCCCCGAGGAACAGGAGCAGATCTGCCAGGACGCCAACAGTCCTGAGGCCAAGCACTGCTCACCCGAGCCTCCCTGGGGCCGGAGGGCCTACGGGCTGGTGGCCTCCCTGGGCTGCCCGCAGAGGCTCCGGAGGGACCAGGCTTACCTGTGCTCCAGGCCACTCCTTCCCCACACCCCTGCACCACCGCCTCATCCCAGGTGGCGCCAAAGGCCCTCCCAGCCAGGCGATGTCCCTGCGGCCTGGGGTGGCGGCGTTGGCTTTTTCATTTTCTGAGACTAAACGTAGGAAGGGGGTACGGAGGACAGCCCCATGGTGCCAGCCCGGTTCCTGTGTACGTGCGGTGGGGACAGGGCGCAGGTCTGTGACTGCCACCTCCCAGAAATTAAGGAATCAGGGCAGGAGAGTCTGTCCAACAGAAGTTGGGACTCCCATGACCCCTGCCCAGGAGGGGGCAAACTCAGGGCCCCAAAACGTCCTTCAGAGACTAGCCAAGTAGAAAGCTTCTCTTCTCTTCTCCCCCCAGCCACGACCCCGACTCCCCGGCCCAGCAAAAAATAAGGAACCACCGATTCGCCAGCTCAGAGATGCTCTGCGTGGGGTGGGGGAGCAGGCAAGGGGGACGCCCCCAATCCAGGTTTTGGGATCAGGAAGAATCCCCTAACTCACCTAAAGACCCCTTACCCACGGTGCTGATGGGCAGTGCCGGGGGCGCGGAGAACCAGGATGAAGCGGCCTTTCCTCTGGGTGGGAAGTTCCCGGGCTCTGCAGCACCCAACGCCGCTGCCCCAGGCCTCAGGGGCATCGCCTGCCTGGGAGAAAGAGTTTTACCTTCAGGCCCCTGGCCTGCCTTCCACTCGGGGTCTTGACCTGCCGGAGCCGCGGTCCCAGGTGGGAGTTTGCAGGGCAGAGGGTCCAGCCAGGGTCGCGAAAACCGGAGGAGAGGAGCTCTGCCCGAGACGCGCATCTCTCTCCGCGCCCGCTGGGGCCCGCCGGGTCCTGGGTTGGGGGCTCGGTGCCCTAGATCGACTCCCCGAGACTTGTTCCCTCGCCGCCGCCGCCGCCGCCGCCGCCGCCGAGAGCGGTGCCCTCGCCGGATCCGGATCAGCGAGCTTCCACCTCTGCCCGGGATGCGAGCGCTGTGTCCGTCCCGGGAAGAAGTTAGGCGGCCGGTCCCCGGGCAGGTAGCGAGCGCACGGGACGCCGGCGGTGGCGGCGCCGGATTCGGGCTCAGCCACCGCCGCTCCAGACGAGTCCCCGAGACCGCGGGAGCGTCCCAGGCGGGCTGGACTCCCCCGGCGTCAAGATCGCTCTCGATCCGGTTCAGGCCTCGCCCCGGGGGTCAAGGAGGCCCGAGGCGAGGCGACCTGGCTCCCAGCTTCAGGGACGCCCCCCCTCCCAGGTCAAGGTACTCCGCGCCCCGCCGCCCCAAGTCTCCAGCCCCGCGCCGCGCGCAGCGAGTCATCAGAAAATCTCGGACGCGGCGCCAGAGCCGGCCAGGGCCCCCATGGAGTTGGGGAGTTACCCCGCACCCCTAAAAGCCTCCACACACATTCCCCGTTGAGAGTACGCACTTCCCCGCGTCCCAGCGCCTCCGCGGTGAGTCGAGCCGCAGCGCTCCGGGTCGGTGAAGGTGGCTCAGCGCGGGCGCTCCAGTCCCGACGTTCCCGGGGCAGAGAGCGACGTCCGGGGACGCACGGGACGGGTGCGCCCAGCGGCCGGGGCTGCGCCGGCCGAGGCGAGCGGCGAGAGGGGAGCGCTCCGGCGTTCAGGCAACAGCTACCCCTAGTGGGAGAGCCGCCGGGGCCGCCGCCGCCCCGCGCCCGCCGCCCCGCGCCCGCCGCGCCCAGCGCCCAGGGCGCTCCCAGCTCTGCTGGGGCGCAAGGACGGCGCTGCCTTCCCCGGGCCTCCGCGTTTCTGACGCCGGTCGCCAACCCGCCCGCTAGCCCTGCCCTCCGCGCCTCCCCGCCGGGACCCGGAGGCCGCTGACCCGAGAGCTGCGGCGCAGAGCCGGGGCGCTATGGGACGGGGCGGGCGCGGCCCGCGCGGCGCGCGGCGGCCTCGGGCGACGGCGGGGGGCGCCGAGCGCGGTGTGC
>SJYX01020464.1:82789-124766 GCA_006410675.1 Oreotragus oreotragus
GGTCTGCGGGACCGAGGGTCCAAGCAGGCTGGAGGCTGGACTGAGCCCCAGCTCCACCTACGCCGCCTCCAGTCCCCCGCCCAGCCCCCACGCCGCTCCTCCGTGAAACTTTCTGAAACTGACACCTTGAGCTGGGATTTTTTTTTTTTTTTTGCTTTAAAAGTATTTACATTGAAAAAGCTACTTTTAAGAAAAATGAAAAAATTGGCGCAGATGGTGTTTCTGCATCTCCTCCCATCCCCCTCCTCCCGCGCTCTTCGTCTCACCCCGAAACTCCCAAAATGAATACTGAGCCAGCGGCGGGGTTGCGGGGTGAACTCCGGCGCGCATGGCCGGGAGGAAGCACAGGGAGACCCCGGACGGCGCGGAGCCGCCGCAAGGGCCCCCCTGGGGGCCAGGGTCGCTGCCGGTCCCCGTCCTCCACCTGGGGATCTAGTTGGAGACGCTGCGAGCTCCCCTCCGAGCCTCCTCCGGCTTCTGGCACCAAAACCCCTAGCGCGCGGCGCTGAGACCTGCGGCTCCTGCCTCGGCCCGCACGGCCTGGCGCGCTCGCCTCTCCTGGGCGCTCCAGCATCCACCGCTTCCTCCTTTCTCTTCTCTGGCCTCCCTGTCTCCCTTCCTCCCCCTCATCTTTCCGTTTCTTTATCGCTCTTCCCTCTCCCTCCTTTTCTTGTTCTTTTCTCCCATTTCCTTTAAAATCTCCCCTTCTTACAAAAAGAACGCACGCTCATTGCCAAAAACAGAGAAGTCCCGAGAGTCAACCCTAGGTAACCTCTCGGTGTGTGCACTTTCTCACTTGCCTCTCCCACTCACCTACCCTTGTAAAGCCAGCGAAGGATTATCCTTTTATAGGCTGGCATTAACTTTTGACTCCCTGGCACCTCTCTCTCCACGATCCCTGCCCCTTTCCACCTCAGGCCAAGGATGGCTCCATGGGTGCCCCAGGTGTCAGGGATATTGTTTCATTTTATAAACATTCTTCATGAGGTGCTCAGGGCTCTACACCCCTCTGCCCGGTGAGCACATTTCTTAAAGTGAAATTCTAGACCCACGAATGTCTGTGTCTGTTTTGCGACATTTTGCTAAACTGCCTTCCTGAAAACCTATTTGATTTTATTGTTTTGTATTTTCCCAGTGCTCTCTCTCTCTCTTCCTTATTTTGAACTGAAAACTATGAAGATAAGACATAAATGCATTTTCAATATTAAATTTTAAATACAGGGGAACACAGAGCACAAAGTGTCAGGCTTGCTTAGAGCAAGCGGTCTCAAACCGCATTTCAGATCCCAGCAGCGGCTCATGAAATCAACTTACCAGATCAAGTCAGACACCCTGAAGAACTGAAATGGAAGACATGCAGTGTAAATACCAGTGTTCATGTCATCTAAGCTAGCTGTGGCTTCTTGAAACCTTTGTGCGTGTGCGTGTGTGTGCACACGGGTACAAACACGCACGTGCAGTGTGGCTGGTGTGAAGTGTGGCTCTCCTGAGGGATCCAGAATGTTTGGAAAGGTTTGACAGCCACCCCCGAGCGCTCCAGGCCCTCCTCCCCGGGACTGCCCCTGTGGACTGTTTCATATGCCTCCTTCCAGGCTCCACTTCACCTGCTGACGGCCCTACCCGAGCATGTCCTCGGCTCTAGTCTCCGCGGCACTGTCATCGCGATCACGCCACAGCGTGCTCGGTGATCACCCCACCCGCCCCCACAATTTCCATGCCATTTCCTATCCTGGCATCCTCGGCCTGGCCATCCGTCTAGTCTGAGCAGGTCTCTGCCTGCAGAGTAACTGGTGCCAGGCACCGCCCGGATGTCTGAGTGGCCCCCTCCCGCCCCCAGAAGGAACTCATCTTTGCCTTCAAGGAATGCTCAGAGGAGTGGGGAGGAGGGGAAGGAGACAGTCATCTAACCATCACCAGCCTCCTCCTCATTAGTATTTTCAAGGCCCATGTCAGCTTAGCGCACGGTTTAGCCCTAAGCAGGGGAGGGGGGGGGCATGATAAGAGTTCTAGAGGGTCTTATTTACTCCCTTGAAGACACAAATGCCTCCTCCAGGAAGACAAGGAAGGAAGGACATCCTTGGTGGAGAGTACTGCCAGTGCAGAGCCACGGAGGCCTAAAAAGTGCAAATTGTGTTCAGAACACAATACCTCTTGGTATTTACCAGACAGAAATAAACTGTTGGGCAAAGGGCTAGGTAAGTACCAACAGGTCCATGGCTTCCCGTTTATATTACCCAGGCATCCATCTGCAGAGAAGTGACCTTCCCAGAGGGGGGACACAGGGAGAAGTGACATCTGTGTGTTTGATCTAGGGGCCAGGCACTGGGCTAAGGGCTTCATCAGAATTATTTGATCTGGTCATCCTCATCTCCCTCTTTAAAAAGAACGTTCATTTATTTATCTGTTCGGCGATGCTGGGTCTTCGCTGCCCTGTGGCTTTTCTCCAGTTGCAGAGAGCAGGCCTACTCGCTAGTTGCAGGGGCTACTGCGGTGGGTTTTCTTGTTGCAGAGCACGCACTCTATACTCTGCTTCAGTAGTTACGGCTCCCAGGCTCTGGAGCACAGGCTCAGGAGTCATTAGCCCCATTTCAGTGATGAGGACATTGAGGCTTGGCATGGCTGAAGCAAGTTGGCCCGGCGTGTTACGAGAGCATGCACTCTATACTCTGCTTCAGTAGTTACGGCTCCCAGGCTCTGGAGCACAGGCTCAGGAGTCATTAGCCCCATTTCAGTGATGAGGACATTGAGGCTTGGCATGGCTGAAGCAAGTTGGCCCGGCGTGTTACGGGCTGAATCGTGTTGACTGCCAAAAGTCATATATGCTCAAGCCCTGGCCCTAGTCCCTCAGAATGTGACCTTATTTGAAGACAGGATTTTTAAAGAGGTTATAAGTGGGTGTGGGCTTCCCTGGTGGTTCAAACAGTAAAGAATCCACCTGCAACACAGGAGACCCGGGTTCAACCCCTGGGTCAGGAAGATCCCCTGGAGAAGAAAATGGCAACCCTCTCCGATATTCTTGCCTGGAGAATCCCATGGACAGAGGAGCCTGGCGGGCTACAGGTCATGGGGCTGCAAGCAATCAGACATGACTGAGCGACTTACACTGGACTCAAGTTAGTACGGGGTCACTGGGGTGGGCCCTCTTCCGACCTGACGGGCGTCCTTATGAGAAGAGGAGGTCGGGACACAGACGCATCCAGAGGGACGACCCCATGAGGATGGAGGAAGAAGATGTCCATCATAAAGCCGAGAAGAGAGGCCTCAGGAGACACCAGCTCAGCTGAAAACCGTCGTCTCAGACTGACAGCCTTCAGAACTGTCAGGAGCAGAGATTCCTGCCATTTAAAGCCTTCAGTCTTTGGTGCTTGGTGATAGCGGCCCCAGACGTGAGGGACAGGGCTGTGGACGAGAAAGCAGCTTTCACCACCGGCTCCCTGACCCTGGGGTCTAACATCAGGCTATACAGAGTCCCTCTCTCGCTGGCTAAATGATCCAGGACCTTGCCCCTCCCCACGCAGACTGTTTCTTCCCTCTGCAGTGACAGGAACACGAAGCTCTCATAGGACAGTGGGTCTGAACTGGGCTCTTTTTTTTAATATCTGCAGAGGAACACACGCACGCAGCTCTGGAAAAATCTCCCCCGAGGAATTCACAGTAGCTGTCTCTGTGTGGGCGGGATTAGGAGTGTTTTCTTACTTTCTTCTTGTTGCTTGTCTGGAGCCTGTGATTTTTCTGTAGTGAACATGTATTGCTCTTATGACAGAAAAATAGGGTTGAAAACAGCAAAAACAGTGGCTGTAGCAAGGAGAAACCCGGAGGTCAGGGCAGAGAGGGGTTCTGGGTGGAGATGGGGAGTCCTGGACCAGACCCAGGGGTGGGAGGTGGGGACGCTGGGAGGGTTTGGTGTGGGGTGGTGCTGAGAAAACAAACATTTGAAAGGGAGAAAGGGAATGGGTTGCTGAATAAAGCACATCAGTTACTTTGAATTTCAGGTAAGCAACAAATAATGTTTTCGTAAAAGTATGTACCAAATAATGCATGGATATACTAAAACATATCATTCATTGTTTATCTGAAGTTCAAATTTAACTGGACATCCTGGGTTGTTTTTCTAAATTTGACGGTCCTGGGACTTCCTCCGTGGTCCACTGGTTAAAACTTCATAGCCACGATGCAGAAGGCGTGGGTTCGAAGACCCTGTACGTGGCGCGATGCAGCCAAATCGTCATTTTTAGGACTTCCCTGTTGGTCCGCCTGCCACTGCAGAGGACACGGGTTCAATGCCTGGTTTGGGAAGATCCCACATGCCGTGGAGCTGCCAAGCCCATGTGCCACAAGGACCAAAGCCCGTGGGCTGCAACTACTGAAGCCCAAGCACCCTAGGGCCCTTGTTCCACAACCAGAGAGCCCCCTGCAGTGAGAAGCCCCCACACTGCAGTGAAGGGCAGCCCTCGCCCACCACAGCTAGAGAAAGCCCGCGTGCGGCCAAAAGACCCAGTGCAGCCCAAAGTAAAATAAGTGAGAGAATCTTTTTAAATGGTTACAGCAGTAATATTTCTTAAAAAAAAAAAAAAAAAAACACTTTAAAAAACTAACTTGACAGTCCTGGGGGAGGGAGGTGGTGATAATGACGCAGACAACAATGCAGTCTCTCCAGGCCAGTCAGGGGCAGACTCATGCTCAAAGGGCTGTTGGCGAGACCACGGTCTCTGAGACCCGGAGTTCCACCTTCCACAGCCAGCTGGGCCTCTGTGACCAGACAGAGGCTCCCAGGTTCCCCGCGTACCTGGCGACCTGCAGCCAAGAAAGAAAGGACCAGCAGTTTTGCCAGCTGGGTCATCTGTGGGGCCCGGAGCAAAAGGAAAATGCAGAACCCTTTGTTCAAAATGCAGGAAGCTTCGTGCCAGCTGTTGTTCACTCATGTCCAACTCTGCTTCCCTGTCTTTCACTGTCTCCCGGAGTTAAGGTACAGAATAACAGGCTGTTTCCTTTCTTCTGCTGGCATCTCAGCTTGTGCTGTTTATTTGTTACTTAATGTCATTATCGGTAAAGAAAAATTAGCATTTTGAATTGTGTGTTATCTGGGTTCTCCAGAGAAATAAAGCCAAGGGGAGAGAGGGAGAGAGATTTAACCATAAGGAATTGGCTTATGTGATCATGGAGGCTGAGAAGTCCACAATTTACCGCGGGCAAGAAAAAAAAAAAAAAAAAAAACACTTTAAAAAACTAACTTGACAGTCCTGGGGGAGGGAGGTGGTGATAATGACGCAGACAACAATGCAGTCTCTCCAGGCCAGTCAGGGGCAGACTCATGCTCAAAGGGCTGTTGGCGAGACCACGGTCTCTGAGACCCGGAGTTCCACCTTCCACAGCCAGCTGGGCCTCTGTGACCAGACAGAGGCTCCCAGGTTCCCCGCGTACCTGGCGACCTGCAGCCAAGAAAGAAAGGACCAGCAGTTTTGCCAGCTGGGTCATCTGTGGGGCCCGGAGCAAAAGGAAAATGCAGAACCCTTTGTTCAAAATGCAGGAAGCTTCGTGCCAGCTGTTGTTCACTCATGTCCAACTCTGCTTCCCTGTCTTTCACTGTCTCCCGGAGTTAAGGTACAGAATAACAGGCTGTTTCCTTTCTTCTGCTGGCATCTCAGCTTGTGCTGTTTATTTGTTACTTAATGTCATTATCGGTAAAGAAAAATTAGCATTTTGAAATGTGTTGTTATCTGGGTTCTCCAGAGAAATAAAGCCAAGGGGAGAGAGGGAGAGAGATTTAACCATAAGGAATTGGCTTATGTGATCATGGAGGCTGAGAAGTCCACAATTTACCGCGGGCAAGCCAGAGACCAAGAGAGCCAGTCATGTGTTAAGTTCTAGTCCAAATCCGAAGGCTCAAGACCCAGGAGAGCTGATGGAGTATGTCCTGGTGTGCGCATGAGTATTCTGAAGGCAGAAGATGGATGTTCCAGCCCCGAGACAGTCAGGCAGAGTGAGTGGATTCTCCCTCCTTCCATCCCTTACGCCCTGGTCAGGCCCCCAACTGATCCGACACAACTCGCCCACATTGAGAGAGCAATCTGCTTTTCTTAGTCCATTCAGATTCCATTGTTACCCTCATTCAGAAACACCCCACAGACTCTGGAATCATGTTTGGCCAAATGACTGGACACCCCACAGCCCTGTCAAGTTGACTGATAAAGTTGACCTTTTCAAGTTTTAAGCATGTTTACCATTCATTTTTCCAGTTTTTAAATACAAGTATCAGCGCACTTGGGGGTTCACAGGTGGTAAAGAACCCACCTGCCGATGCAGGAGACGTAAGAGACACAGGTTTGATCCCTCGGTTGGGAAGATCCCCTGGAGGAGGACATGGCAACCCATTCCAGTATTCTTGCCTGGAGAATCCCACGGACAGAGGAGCCTGGTGGGCTACGGTCTATAAGGTCACAAAAGAGTCAAACACCACTGAAGTGACCTAGCACGCACGTACCCATAAGAGCATTTAATTGGTAACACACAAGCACTGAAATACCCTTCTCCAGGGGATCGTCCCAATCCAGGGAGCAAACCGGGTCTCCTTCTTGGCAGGCAGATTCTTTGCCATCTGAGCCACCAGGGAAGCCCTCTTTCGCTTTCACGTGTGTGTTGGTGGCTGAGTCGTCTCCGACTCTTTGGGACCCCATGGACTGTAGCCCACCAGGCTTCTCTGTTCATAGGATTTCCTAGGCAAGAATCCTGGAGTGAGTTGCCATTTCCTCCTCCAAGGGATCATCCTAACCTAGGGATTGAACCTGGGTCTCTTGCTTTGCGGGCAGATTCTTTACCACCAGAGCCACCTAGGAAGGCCTCTTTCACTTTCATAAGAGCATTTAATCCACGAGACACAGTCACTAAAATTACACAATTCGTATTTTGTAGCTCAGACCTGCACCTATGTTTCATCCTCGCCCACTCAGTGGAAATACTGTGCAAAACTGACTCAGCTGTTTGCATTGCGCTTCGTGCCCCATGTATGAAGGACAGGCTGCTGCTGAGGAAGGCAGGGTGGCGGGGAGTGGAGCTGTGGGCGGCCGATCGCCCACTCCCCTCCAGGCCATTGTTTTCAGGGCAAGTGGACAGCTTCCAAACACACGTACCCGCATCCTCCTTGCTCTGAGTGGACTCCGCCCCCCGCCGCCGCCCCCACCCGGGTGCTGCGGTCGCATATTCGCCGCCCCCGGGTGCTGCGAATCCCTGCGATCCTCCGCCCCCTGCATCACGAGTGCCCGGTGGGAACTTGGCCGCAAGGAGCAGGGCAGCACATCACCATTTCCCCTGCTCACGCACGCTCCCCAGTCCCTTCCAGTTTCACTGACAGTCAATATCTTAAATAACCTATAATGGAAAATAATTTCAAAAATAGTCTATGTGTATCCGTATAACTGAATCACCTTCCTGTGCACTGAAACACTGTAATTCGACCATACTTCAATAAAATAGTTACATGTTAAGAAAAAGGCGCAATGCAAAGACAAAATGACTAAGCATTTCAGCATGTATCTTTTCCTAGATTTCATTTGTAAGTGATGCCATATGATATTTGTCTTTGTCTGACTTACTTCAGTTAGTCTGATCATCTCTAGGTCCATCCAGGTTGCTGTAAATGACATGATTTCATTCTTTTTAAAGGCTGAGTAATATTCCATCGTGTATATATGTGTGTATGTCTGTATACACATCGCATCTTCTTTATCCACTTTGTCAGTGGATATTTGGGTTGCTTCCATGTTTGGGCCGTGGTAAATAGTGCTGCAATGAACACTGGGGTGCATGCGTCTTTTTGATTATGATATTTTCCCAGATATGTGCCCAGGAGTGGAATTGCTAGATTGTATGACAGTTCTATTTTTAGTTTTTTGAGGAATCACCGACCCGTTCTCCACAGTGGCTGTACCAATTCACATCCCCACCAACACTGTCGGAGGGTCGCCTCTTCCACCTTCTCCAGCATTTAGTATTTGTAAACATTTTGATGATGGCCATCTGACTGGTGTGAGGTGATGCTTCACTGTGGGTTTCACTTATTTACAAAACAGAAGTGACACAGAAGCCAAACTTACAGCTACCAAAGGGGGAGGAGGATTAACAGACACTTACTACTACGTACAGAATAGGTAAACAATAAGGACCTACTGTAACAACCAGGTAACTACACTCAGCATCTTGTAATATACTATAATGGAAAAGAGTCTGAAATACATATACATATATATATATTCATTGGTTTATACGAGTCACTGAATCACTTTGCTATATACCCAAAACTAACACAACATTGTAAGTCATCTACACTTCAATTTTAAAAAAATAAAAAGAACTTCAAGACGGAGACCACAGAGCACTGAGTCCAGTGTGGGGCCCTCTGAACAAGGGCATCCTGCTTAGGACCTGAGCCCAGGAAGGGGAGTCCAACGGCCAGAGTCAAGGGCTCTGAGACCCTCCCGGCCAGCCTCCTCACTGCACCCTGGCCCAGACCTGCACACGCTCCTCTCAATGGCACACTCAGACACACCCAAGCCACATGCCCACACTCAGACACACAAGCCGTGGGTCCCAGGATGGGGGCTGGCTGTTCGGGGTATAGCACAGTGGACCGAATTATAGTTGTGCCCAGTTCTCCGGGAGGAGAGTGGAGCTGGGAGAGGTTAGGTAACGTCCTGGGGACACACACTTTTGATCCCCCTGCACTTGGCCACCTCTCCGGGGATCAGCCCTACGGGCTGTTTGCTCACCCCAGGCCGGGCGCTGTGATGATGGCAGGGGGACACTTGCCATCACGCTGTGCTAGGACCCTGCTGGCTCAGGGAGGCCTCGGGCTGAGGCAGAGCCGGGTGGGTGGGGGAGGGGTGTCAGGGCAGGGGAGGAACCCGTGCAAAGGCCAGGAAACCGCACAGCCCCTCGCTCAGCCAGAAACACAGGGCAGCTGTGTGAGAGAGTGTGTGCAGGGACACTTGCCATCACGCTGTGCTAGGACCCTGCTGGCTCAGGGAGGCCTCGGGCTGAGGCAGAGCCGGGTGGGTGGGGGAGGGGTGTCAGGGCAGGGGAGGAACCCGTGCAAAGGCCAGGAAACCGCACAGCCCCTCGCTCAGCCAGAAACACAGGGCAGCTGTGTGAGAGAGTGTGTGCAAGGGTGACCGTGTATCTCCGCTCTCCAGACCCTCAGTGAGCCACCACCCCCTCCCCCCATGGGGCACAGGGAGGGCCTAGCCCCACCCTCACAAAGCAATCAGCTAAGTGGGAGAAACAGAAACCAACAACCAGCGCTGAAAGCCTGGAAGGCGGGAAGCCCAAGGTGGGACATCAAGGAGGGCTGCCTGGAGGAGGTGTATCATGAAGGACTGGGAGCTCAGGTGGTAGCTCGGGGAAAAAAATGACATGTGCAGAGCCTTGGCAGTGAAGACAATCCAGCAGGTTTGGACAAAGGCAGCAAAGTCCATGAAGCCAGGAAGGCGCAGGCAGGAATGAAAGCGAGGCTGGAAGGCCCTTTGTGGTGCTGATGCTTTACCCTGAGGCCCTGGGGAGGGACAGGGAAGTGTCAGATGGTGGGCAGAGAGGCTGGGGGACAAGCCTCCATCCAGGCCCAGGGCTTGGGATGGCTGTCTTTGGAAAAGCATCCTGGCACAACCACAGGAACAGAATAGAGCACTTTACAATGTGATCACAAAAAAAGTAAGACGACACCCCAGGAGAGACCAACAGACCCCAGAACCCAGAGAGAGAGGCTGGTGTCCTGGGGGGCCATGGCATACATCGCAGGGGTGTCTGCAGTCAGTGGGTCCTCAGGATTGTCCCCAGGATTCTCCAGGCAAGAACACTGCAGTGGCTTGCCATGGCCTCCTCGGGGGATCGTCCCCACCCAGGGATCGAACCTGCATCTCCTGTGTCTCCTGCATCAGCGGGCGAGTTCTTTATGGCTGAGCCGCTTGGGGAGCCTGTCCCTGTTCTGCACCTACACAAAAATAAGTTGCCCGTGGGCTAAAGCTCAGCATGGAAAGCAAAGAGTTACAACTTTGGGAAGAATACGTCTCTGCCATAATGAGATGCCTCCTCACCCCATTAGCATGGCTACTATTTTTAAAAAAGAAGAAAAGTAACAAGTGTTGGTGAGGGTGTGCAGAAATTGGAATCCTTGTCCTCTGCTGGTGAGAATGTAAAATGGTTGCAGCCACTATGGTACGTCCTCAAAAAATTAAATGCAAAATTACCATTTGATCCAGCAATTACACTGCTGGGTACACACTCAAAAGAATGGAAAGCAGACTCTTAAGAGATTATTTGTACACTCGTGTTCAAACCAGCATTATTCACAGTAGCCAAAAGGCAGAAACAGCCCAAGTGTCCATGGATGGGATTCCCAGGCGGTACAAGTGGCAAAGAACCCACCTGCCCACGCAGGTTAGACAAGAGATGTGGCTCAGTCCGAGTCGAGAAGATGCCCACACAGGTTAGACATGAGAGATGTGGGTTCAGTCCCTGAGTCGAGAAGACACCCTGGAGGGGGGCATGGCAAGCCACTCCAGTATTCTTGCCTGGAGAAGCCCAGAGACGTTGGAGCCTGGAAGGCTGCGGCCCATGGGGTCGCAAAGACTCGGACATGACTGAAGTGACTTAACATGCACGTGCGTGGATGGAGGAACGGATAAACAAAATGCGGTCTCTACTGAAAAGGAATATCACTCAGCCTTAAGAAGGAGGGGCTTCCCTGCTACCTCAGTTGGTAAAGAATCCGCCTGCAATGTGGGAGATCCCGGTTCAATTCCTGGGTGGGGAAGATCCCACGGAGAAGGGATAGGCTACCCACTCCAGTGTTCTTGGGCTTCCCTTGTGGCTCAGCTGGTAAAGAATCTGCCTGCAATGCAGGAGACCTGGGTTCGATTCCTGGGTCAGGAGCATCCCCTGGAGAAGGGAACGGCTAACCACTCCAGTATTCTGGCCTAGAGAATTCCATGAACAGTCCATCGGGTCACAAAGAATCAAACCGGACAAAGTGATTTTCACTTCACCTCACTTCAAGAAGGAAGGACATTCTTCCTTCCTTCCTGTGGACACAGGCCACAGCCTGGATGAAACTTGAGGTCGTTATTCTGAGTGAAATGAAGCCCGTCACAAAAGGACAGGTGTTTTATTTCACTCATATGATGCCCCTAGAGGAATCAAATTTACTTCCCTAGAGGAAGCAGAACGGTGGGTGCCCGGGGCTGAGTGGAGGGATCAATGGAAACTGCATTTTAACAGGCACAGCGTTTCAGTCGTGCAAGATGAAAAGCGCTCTAGGGATGGACGGGGCGGGGGGATGGTTGCTCATCGCTGGGACTGTGTTTAATGTCACTGAATCACACACAGGAAAACGGTTAGAAAGGGCCCATCTTATGTTATGCATACTTCACCGCGCTTTAAAAATATGCATATAATGTATCATTGCTGTCGCTTAGCCCCCAAGTCGTGTCCGGCTCTTCTGCCACCCCATGGACTGTAGCCTGCCAGGCTCTGTCCGAGGGATTACTCAGACAAGAATGCTGGAGTGAGTTGCCATTTCCTCCTCCAGGGGATTTTGCCAACCCAGGGATCAAAGCTGTGTCCCCTCCATTGGCAGGTGGATTCCTTACCACTAAGCCACTTGCCATTTTTTTTTTAAAGAATATCTTTATGCTCTAAGGATAGAGAAGATTCTCCTATTTAAAAAAAAAAGATAAAGAATAAAGGAAATGTTGCTTTATGGAAAAATTAAAAAATACTCTCTCTAACCGAAGATGCTGTGAACTAAGCTGACCCTTGTCTTGGTGTTCACGCCTCCCGCTCCAGACCTCCCGCAGTGAACTCCCTGCAGAGGCTGAGGCCGGGAGACAGCACGGCTGTCTTGGGAGGGCTTTGTCCACCCAGCTCTGCCTCTCTTTGCCCCCTGAAGCCTCAGGGTGGCAATGGTTCCTGGTGCTGACAGCCTGGGGCACCCCACTGTTCCCTGGCGGTTTCTCTGCACCTCACGAAACAGTCCTCTGATTTGGGGGTGCCCGTTGTTTCCTGCTGGCACCCTGGCTGTTTATTAAAAAAAGGACAAAGCAGGCACTGAACCTATTTGTGGCCCATACAGCCAAGAGAACAAGGAACTGCCACATGCAGTAGAGAGCCGGACAGAGAGAGGCGACTGGAAACTGGCCGAGGCGGAAGAAGACAGCAGCGACCATGTGTGGCAGACCACTTACAGTAATGGGGCAGAGGCCACATTATTCTGCCCACCACTCACCTCCGTGATGGGCAGAATAGTGCTCCCAGGGGTGCCCACGTCCTCAGCCCTAGACCCCGTGGATTGGTCCCACAACGCAGACTCTGCACACTGTCTCTTATACACATCTCATGGACTGTAGCCTGCCAGGCTTCAACCCAGGTCTCCTGCATTGCAGGCAGATTCTTTACCANAAAGAATAAAGGAAATGTTGCTTTATGGAAAAATTAAAAAATACTCTCTCTAACCGAAGATGCTGTGAACTAAGCTGACCCTTGTCTTGGTGTTCACGCCTCCCGCTCCAGACCTCCCGCAGTGAACTCCCTGCAGAGGCTGAGGCCGGGAGACAGCACGGCTGTCTTGGGAGGGCTTTGTCCACCCAGCTCTGCCTCTCTTTGCCCCCTGAAGCCTCAGGGTGGCAATGGTTCCTGGTGCTGACAGCCTGGGGCACCCCACTGTTCCCTGGCGGTTTCTCTGCACCTCACGAAACAGTCCTCTGATTTGGGGGTGCCCGTTGTTTCCTGCTGGCACCCTGGCTGTTTATTAAAAAAAGGACAAAGCAGGCACTGAACCTACTTGTGGCCCATACAGCCAAGAGAACAAGGAACTGCCACATGCAGTAGAGAGCCGGACAGAGAGGTGACTGGAGACTGGCCGAGGCGGAAGAAGACGGCAGCGACCATGTGTGGCAGACCACTTACAGTAATGGGGCAGAGGCCACATTATTCTGCCCACCACTCACCTCCGTGATGGGCAGAATAGTGCTCCCAGGGGTGCCCACGTCCTCAGCCCTAGACCCCGTGGATTGGTCCCACAACGCAGACTCTGCACATGTGATGAAGTGAAGAAGGACCTGGAGGTTGGGGAGATGATCCTGGAAATGTTCTCACTGGAGGCAAAGTCATCACAAGGTCCCACAAGAGGGTCAGAGGAGAGAGAGACTGGAAGATGCCAGACGCTGACTCGGAAGAGGAAGGAGGGGCCCTGAGCCAAGGAGTGCAGACATCTCTAGAAGCTGGAAAACGCAAAACCGAAGACAGAGTCTCCCACAGAGCCTTCTGAAGGAGCACAGCCCTGCCAACACCGTCATCTCAGACCAGTGAGACCGGAGCCAGACTGCCACCTCCAGAACTAGGGAGGACAAAATCGCATAGTTTGGGGCCCCTAACTGTGGTACTTTGGAGAAGGAAATGGCAACCCACTCCAGTGTCCTTGCCTGGAAAACCTCATGCACAGAGGACCTTGCCGTAGCAGCACTAGGAAAACATGCATCTTCACTAGGAACCAGGGAGGTGAAACCAAAACGTCAAAGCCACATCGCTCCCCACCTAGGCGGTCAGCACGGACACACGCCCAGAGAACCTGTGACGGCTCCCTGGTGTGTTGGGAGACAGAGGTGACGACTGCCCAGCTCTGCGAGTGCGATTAAGTCACTCAAGTATGCACTTTAAAATGGTTGATTTTATGTTACGTGAATCGTATCTCGATTTTAAAAAGTGGTGTGGAACTTCCCTGGTGGCCCAGTGGTTAGGAGTCATTAGGAAGGATTCCACATTTCATGGGGCGACGAAGCCCACGCACCACAACTACTGAGCCCGTGGGCCCCCGGAGCCTGTCTCCAAAAGAAGAGAAGCCGACGCGACGAGAAGCCCACAGACTGCTCGCTGTAGCTAGAGAAAGCTGGCGTGGAGCCATGAAGACGCAACACGGCCCCCCCCCCAAAAGTGATGTGGACTGGAAAAAGCGAGTGGCGGAGGGTGTGCACAAACCACGCCGTGCATGTGAAACGCACGCAAGTGATCTAAGATAAACCTGGGGACGCGCACACGGAGACACAGCGAGGCCCCACGCGCACACTCAGGAGAGACGAGTGGCCTTTAAAAGGGCATCCCCTCCGGGGAAAGGTGGCGGGTTGGGTTCTGAAGGAGGGCAAAGGGGATCTGGCTGTAATTAATGTTGATGTCGTGTTTACAAATTAAAAACAAAGGTTGCTATGTGTTGAAACCGGCCGTGGTCGTGGTTATTTTTTTCTCTTTATTTTTCGTAACTGAACATGAAAAGCGGAGCACACACCCCTGCCCTACTACATCTCAGCTCTTAAAACAGGTGAAGCAGAAATAAGTCCTCCGCGTCTAGGGGGCCTGAGATGGGGTGACATTGGTCTCTCGAGAGGCCATCCCTGGGGACCCTCTGGATCCAGGGCCTGGCTGGAGCAGGCGCACAGGAGCCAGCACATAACGGCTGAGCACCTCTAGGTACTGCTTTGCAGACTCCCTAAAAGCATCTTAACAGCGACATTCCCATTCCTCCCAGGAGGAAGACTGAGGCTCCATTGCCCAGCTAGCAAGAGGCAGAGTCAGGATACCACCCCAGGCTGTCAGGCTCCCAGGGGTGGGCTTCGCTGCCTTTACTACCCTGTCTAATGTACCTGAACATCACCCCATCACGTCCAAGTGACTGTGGGCTGGGCTACCCTAGCCCCCGCCCCAGGGCCGGCACTTCCTGTCCAAAATACAGACCACGCTCCCCAATACTTCATTTCTACAAGCTGCCAGCACCCAACCTTGGAGGAGTCAAAGGAAAAGGGAGGTGAATGCCCACAACCCCCGGGGCCCCCCAGATAGCACGCCTCCACCGCACCCTTGACACTGGTCCAGGCCGCTCTGCACCGTGACCCCCAGGCACCCTGCGCTAGGGTGATACCACGTACAGCCGTGGGCAAGGGGGAGTTTCAACCCACTTCTCCAAACCTGGGGGGAGGGCCACTGAGCTGCTTCCACCTCTGCCACTGGCGAGTGAAGTGGTCCCAGATCTCCACGGAGGAAAGCAAGCCCCCCGGGGCTCAAGACTCCAGTGGGGCCCTGCGTAGGCCTCAGGGATAAGCCGGGTGTGGGGACAAGAGGAAACAAGGGCCTCCGCTTTCGGAAGCCCCAAGCACATCTGTACAAGCTCGCAATGAACATCTCAAGGCACAGGTAGTTATCATTTCCCCAGACCTCGGCTCTCCTCCTCGGTGAAATGGGGTGGTATGCCTGCCTCCCTGCCTGGGTTTGGATAGAAGGTGCCTGTCAGAGGGCCAAGACTCAACGAATGGTGGTTGGTGGTGATATCTTTAGATAAATATATCTAGGTGATATTTCTAATCTAGAAGAGGGACTTCTTTGCAAGTCCAGGGGTTAAAATTCCACGCTTCCTGTGCAACAGGCACAGGTTCTGTCCCTGGTCAGGGAACTAAGGTCCCACACGCCAATAAATAAAGACATAAAACAAAATTATTTAAAATAAAGAAAAATCTAGAATAGTAAACGAATAAATAGAATCCCGGGTGAGTCACGCAAGCTTTTGCCACCACTAACATCAGTCTGACGAGCTCCTTTCTCCCCTAGACTCAGTGTTTCCATCTGTGCAACAGGTGGGCACACATCCTGGAGCTGACATCCCCTTTCCTGGCCGGACCGGCTGCTCCAGGGGCCCCGGGGAGCCTCTCGGCTAAAAACACATGCTCTGGGTTCCGAGCCTGTTGCGGGGGCGCGTCTCCAGGTCAGCTTCTAGAGAGCTGGATGTCCTGGTTTAGGAGACAGGGCAGCCCCAGGGGCTTGGGAGGAGAGCCACAGACCCGGACCCAGGGTCTCGGCCCACAGGCAGCCTTGCAGCTGCCCCCTATTAGCAAACAGCACAGAGCCCTGGGGAGCCGGTCTCCTGCAGCGGGGCTTCCAGCCGTGAAGTGTGGGGGCTCAGGCCGCCGGGAAGCACAGGGGCGGAACTTGAACTCGGGGCTGTGGACTGCCCGGGGCCAGCCCTCTCCCCTTCTCCCCTTTTCACCTGCAGGTTGTCCCACCACTTACGAACACTGTGACCAAGGAAGCACTGTTTTCTCCCTGGGCCTCAGTTCCCTGATTTGTAAGAAGCATTTTTCTATTTGTAAAGATGACATCCCTTATACATGGAATCTAAAAAGAAATGATATCAACGAACTTACTCACAAAACCGAAAGAGACTCACAGACTTAAAGAACAAACTTCTGGTTTGCCAGGGGGAAGGACGGAGGGAAGGGATATTCAGGGGATTTGGGATGGACATGAGCACACACTGCTGCATTTAAAATGAATAACCAGTGAGGGCTGACTCTGTAGCACAGGGAACTCTGGTCAATGTTATGTGGCAGCCTGGATGGGCGGGGAGTTTAGTGCAGAATCAGGTCAGTTCAGTTCAGTCACTCAGTCGTGTCTGACTCTTTGCACGCCAGGCTTCCCTGCCCATCACCAACTCCCGGAGCTGGCTCAAACTCATGTCCATTGAGTCAGTGATGCCATCCAACCATCTCATCCTCTGTCGCCCCCTTCTCCTCCCGTCTTCTCCTAGGGGAGAACGGATACATGTAAATACATGGCTGAGTCCCTTTGCTGTCCATCTGAAGCTATCACAACATTGTCAATCGGCTATGGCCCAATATAAAATAAAGTTTAAAATATATGTATGTATATCTTATTTGTAAAATATATATATTTTTTCTTTGCTAAAAAATAGTAAAAGTAGCACCTACATCAGCGGGTTCTTGTGATGGACGTGATGAAGCTTGACAGTGCCTAGACACAGCACCTGAAGGGGGTGTTGCTATTTTGTGCCTTCAGGGTTACTGCTCACAGACAACCCCTCCCTCCACTCCAAGTAAGTCCCGTCTTGCCTCAGTGAGACCCGATTTGAACAATATGGCCCAGGTCTAAAAGCGTCCAGATTTCAGAAGTGTTTGGAACTGCCATGACACCTCTAGAAAATAAATCATTTACAGAAAGAGTCTCTCTCTTTGTTAAATTGCCTTTCATTCTTTTAGATATTACACAGGCCACTTGAGAAGGAAAAGCAGCCAGCTGGTATCAGCAAATAATTCCTAGAGTTATGAACAGTCTAGATGCCTGAGTAGAAGGAGGCTCCAAGAGAAATGCATTCGAGCCCCTCGTCCGTGAGCCGAGGAGCAGGGTCGCCCACCTGCCAGGAGGCTGCCCCGGTTCCCAGACCCCCGCTCACGGCTCTGCAACCAGCTGGTATCAGCAAATAATTCCTAGAGTTATGAACAGTCTAGATGCCTGAGTAGAAGGAGGCTCCAAGAGAAATGCATTCGAGCCCCTCGTCCGTGAGCCGAGGAGCAGGGTCGCCCACCTGCCAGGAGGCTGCCCCGGTTCCCAGACCCCCGCTCACGGCTCTGCATGCCTGAAGCCCTTCCCAGGCAGCAGCACTCGGTAAACCATCCGTAGGTGGGCTTTTCTGAAAGCTGCAGGGCAGGAGGGGGGCAGGGGAGTCAGCCAGGGGCTGTGTCCATCCGAAGGGCCAGCACGTAGCCAGCTTCACGAGAGTGGAGGTGACGTTCCCAGAACTCGGGAAGGAGCCATCATAGGGGCGGGGGGGCGGAGGGTTCTCTCCCTCACTGATGGAGAGTAAGGGGCTTTTTCTTACGAATTTGAAAAAGGATAGATACATGTGTGCGTATAATTGAAGCGCTTTGCTGTACACCTGAAATTAACACACCATTGTTAATCAAGTATGCTCTGATATAAATTTTTTTTTTCAAAACAGAGCTTTTCTTTACATATGAGCTTTGTTTCCACGGCCATAACGGGCCGTCTTCATGGAGACAGGTGCTGCTGTGCTGCGCTCAGTCACTCAGTTTTGTCCAACTCTTCACGACCCCATGTTCGGGAGCCCAGCAGGCTCCGCTGTCCATGGGGATTTCCCGGGCAAGAATACTGGAGTGGACTGCCATTTCCTCTTCCAGGGGATCTTCCCGAGCCGGGAATGGAACCCGAGTCTCTTGCACCTCCTGCACTGGTAGGTGGGTTCTTTACAACCATGGAGACAAGTACCCAGATAAGCCTGGGAGTTTGGGGGGCTCCTAGGCCCCGTCTCACACAGCCAGAAGGAGAGAGTCTAAGGAAGCTACTGGGGAGCACAGGCCAAGGGCGGGAAGGTGGGCGCAGAGCCACCCTGGGCCCAGCTCCTGGCTTCGGGACACTTCTCTGTCGGGCCACACTCGCCTCCTTGGAGGCTGCTCAGGGCTGGCCTGATCCTGCCCAGTTTCTCCCGGGTGCCTGTGCCTGGCCCAGCACTGGGTGTCAGCCTCTGGCAGAGTCAGTTTCTCTTAGACGGGGCACAGACTCCTCAGTCAGAGCAGTCTTCACCTGGAGCCCAGGAGGGACAGCACAGGCAGCTTCACCCCATGGGATGGTCAGGGCGCACCTCTTCAGATGTGGGAGGGAAAGGGGGGCAAGAAATAGGGCTGCAGTTTGTGAGTTGGGACACATTCAGGGGGCAGGAGATGGTAGGGGGCATAGCTGAGTTGTTCAGATATAAATTCAAATCTATGCTCCACCTGCAAATCGAAACCACCCCTCACACCAGTCAGAAGGGCCATCATACAAAGTCTACAAATGACAAAGGCTGGAGCGGGTGTGGAGGAAAAGGAACCCTCCTACACTGTTGGTGGGAAGGTAAATTGGTGCATCCTCTGGGGAGAACAGTACAGAGGGTCCTTGAAAAAAACTAAACATAGAATTACCAAATGACCCGGCAATCCCTCTCCTGGGCAAATATCCAGAGAAAGCTCTAATTCGCAAAGGTACATGGCACCCCAATTTTCATAGCAGCGCTACTTACAGTAGCCAGGACATGAGAGCAACCTGAACGTCTCTCAACAGATGGATGAGTAGATGCGATATGGATACAGCGGAACACTTCGCTGTTCAGCTGCTTCAGTCGTGTCTGACTCTTTTGCAACCCCATGGACCGTAAGCCTGCCAGGCTCCTCTGTCCATGGGCTTCCCAGACAAGAACACTGGAGTTGGCTGCCATTTCCTTCTCCGGCAGATCTTCCAGCCCAGGGACTGAACCCCTGTCTCCTGCACCGGCAAGTGGATTCTTCACCACCGAGCCACCAGGACAGCCCCACAGAAGAATACCACTCAGCCATAAAAAAGACTGACAGTGCCACTCAACACGGATGGACAGAGAGATGAGCATCCCAAGGGAAGTCAGCCACGCAGAGAGAGACAGACGCCAGCGACATCACTTGCGTGTGGTGTAAGCATGACACAGCCTAGGAATGGCACCAATGAACTCACTCACACAAGGCAGAGATGGACTCAGAGAAGGAGGAAACATGGGTGGCTACCAAGGTAGAAAGGGCTGGGGAGGGGTAGACTAGGAGTTTGGGATTAGCAGATACAAAGTATCGTATATAAAACAGGTAAACAAGGACCTGCTGTATCAGTGCAGTTCAGTTCAGTCGCTCAGTCGTGTTCGACTCTCCGCGACCCCATGAATCGCAGCACGCCAGGCCTCCCTGTCCATCCCCANGGCCAAGGGCGGGAAGGTGGGCGCAGAGCCACCCTGGGCCCAGCTCCTGGCTTCGGGACACTTCTCTGTAGGGCCACACTCGCCTCCTTGGAGGCTGCTCAGGGCTGGCCTGATCCCGCCCAGTTTCTCCTGGGTGCCTGTGCCTGGCCCGGCACTGGGTGTCAGCCTCTGGCAGAGTCAGTTTCCCTTAGACGGGGCACAGACTCCTCAGTCAGAGCAGTCTTCACCTGGAGCCCAGGAGGGACAGTGCAGGCAGTTTCACCCCATGGGATGGTCAGGGTGCACCTCTTCAGATGTGGGAGGGAAAGGGGGGCAAGAAATAGGGCACAGCACTGGGTGTCAGCCTCTGGCAGAGTCAGTTTCTCTTAGACGGGGCACAGACTCCTCAGTCAGAGCAGTCTTCACCTGGAGCCCAGGAGGGACAGCACAGGCAGCTTCACCCCATGGGATGGTCAGGGCGCACCTCTTCAGATGTGGGAGGGAAAGGGGGGCAAGAAATAGGGCTGCAGTCTGTGAGTCGGGACACATTCAGGGGGCAGGAGATGGTAGGGGGCATAGCTGAGTTGTTCAGATATAAATTCAAATCTATGCTCCACCTGCAAATCGAAACCACCCCTCACACCAGTCAGAAGGGCCATCATACAAAGTCTACAAATGACAAAGGCTGGAGCGGGTGTGGAGGAAAAGGAACCCTCCTACACTGTTGGTGGGAAGGTAAATTGGTGCATCCTCTGGGGAGAACAGTACAGAGGGTCCTTGAAAAAAACTAAACATAGAATTACCAAATGACCCGGCAATCCCTCTCCTGGGCAAATATCCAGAGAAAGCTCTAATTCGCAAAGGTACATGGCACCCCAATTTTCATAGCAGCGCTACTTACAGTAGCCAGGACATGAGAGCAACCTGAACGTCTCTCAACAGATGGATGAGTAGATGCGATATGGATACAGCGGAACACTTCGCTGTTCAGCTGCTTCAGTCGTGTCTGACTCTTTTGCAACCCCATGGACCGTAAGCCTGCCAGGCTCCTCTGTCCATGGGCTTCCCAGACAAGAACACTGGAGTTGGCTGCCATTTCCTTCTCCGGCAGATCTTCCAGCCCAGGGACTGAACCCCTGTCTCCTGCACCAGCAAGTGGATTCTTCACCACCGAGCCACCAGGACAGCCCCACAGAAGAATACCACTCAGCCATAAAAAAGACTGACAGTGCCACTCAACACGGATGGACAGAGAGATGAGCATCCCAAGGGAAGTCAGCCACGCAGAGAGAGACAGACGCCAGCGACATCACTTGCGTGTGGTGTAAGCATGACACAGCCTAGGAATGGCACCAATGAACTCACTCACACAAGGCAGAGATGGACTCAGAGAAGGAGGAAACATGGGTGGCTACCAAGGTAGAAAGGGCTGGGGAAGGGTAGACTAGGAGTTTGGGATTAGCAGATACAAAGTATCGTATATAAAACAGGTAAACAAGGACCTGCTGTATCAGTGCAGTTCAGTTCAGTCGCTCAGTCGTGTCCGACTCTCCGCGACCCCATGAATCGCAGCACGCCAGGCCTCCCTGTCCATCCCCAACTCCCGGAGTTCACTCAGACTCACGTCCATCGAGTCCGTGATGCCATCCAGCCATCTCATCCTCTGTCGTCCCCTTCTTCTCCTGCCCCCAATCCCTGCCAGCATCAGAGTCTTTTCCAACGAGTCAACTCTTCGCATCAGTTGGCCAAAGTATTGTGGTTTCAGCTTCAGCATTATTCCCTCCAAAGAAATCCCAGGGCTGACCTCCTTCAGAATGGACTGGTTGGATCTCCTTTCAGTCCAAGGGACTCTCAGGAGTCTTCTCCAACACCACAGTTCAAAAGTATCAATTCTTCAGCGCTCAGCTTTCTTCACAGTCCAACTCTCACATCCATACATGACCACAGGAAAAACCATAGCCTTGACTAGACGGACCTTTGTTGGCAAAGTAATGTCTCTGCTTTTGAATATGCTATCTAGCTTGGTCATAACTTTCCTTCCAAGGAGTAAGTGTCTTAATTTCATGGCTGCAATCACCATTTGCAGTGAGTTTGGAGCCCAAAAAAATAAAGTCTGACACTGTTTCCACTGTTTCCCCGTCTATTTCCCATGAAGGGATTGGACCATGGGATGCCATGATCTTCGTTTTCTGAATGTTGAGCTTTAAGCCCACTTTTTCGCTCTCCTCTTTCACTTTCATCAAGAGGCTTTTTAGCTCCTCTTCACTTTCTGCCATAAGGGTGGTGTCATCTGCATATCTGAGGTTACTGATATTTCTCCAGGCAATCTTGATTCCAGCTTGTGTTTCTTCCAACCCAGCATTTCTCATGATGTACTTTTATAGCAGAGGGAATTATGTTTGATATCCACGTGTGTTAAGTCGCTTCAGTCATGTCCGACTCTGTGCAACCCTATAGATTGTAGCCCACCAGGCTCCTCTGTCCCTGGGATTCTCCAGGCAAGAACACTGGAGTGGGCCGCCATGCCCTCCTCCAGGGGATCTTCCCAGCCCAGGGATCCAACCTGTGTCGCTTATGTCTCCTGTGTTGGCAGGCAGGTGCTTTACCACCAGCACCACCTAGAAGCCCCAATATCCTGTAATAAACCATAAAAAAAAATCTATGCTCCAATTCTGTGACTGTGTGACCTTGGGCAAATGACTTAACCTCTCTCTTATTTGATTTCTTCTCTGAAAAATAATGTTGAAAGTGGCAGCTCACTACTCAAGTGACTGTGGGTATTCCTGGTACACACGGCTCACGTAGCCAAGCTCACTAGAGGCTGTTAGCTGTTACTGTGGTGGATGGCCTGCCTTGGCCTCTTAGCGGGATGTCCCAGGATCTAGACAGGGCTGGATCATAACCCACTAGAAGGTTCATTCTAGCTGCAGTTGGTGGGGTCTGGTGGGCATCTGGCATCTGTACAGAGGCCCGCGTGCCTTGCTGTTGCCTGGAAGTTAGGGGAAACTGAGTCAGGGAGAGCCAGGGCTCCAAGATGAGAAAAGAGGGCTCCACTGATGAGAAAGAGGGTGGTGGTTTACAGGGTCCCCAAGGAGAGGATCCCCAGGACCCAATACGCAGGGGATCAGTCAGATGTCCTGGACTGAGGGGTACCATTGGGGTGGGACTGCAGGGACCCAGGTCCTCCCAGAGCCAACAGGGCTGCGGCTGACGGCAGAGGCCACCCCTGTCCCAGCCCCAAATGCACCCCATCCTCTCTCCCAAACTGTCCTCCTCTGTGGCCTGGGAGGGGTGCGAGCACTGACTGAGTCCTCCCGGCGGTGTCCAGCATGGCTTCTTGTTTCCAAGAAGCTCAGAAACACTCCTGGCGGCACGCAGGGTGCAGAGAACTCTGGTTACTCAGAGGCGGGTGGACCTGAGATCTGTGCCTTCAAAGCCTTGAAGAGCATTTCTGTTGAGTGTGGAGCCGCTGCGCTGGAGTGGGCTCTGAGGGTGCCGTGTTCCAGGAGGATTCGGAGGCCTGGCCCCCTCTCAGACGCGGCTTCTCACCGCCGTGCACAGAGAGACACACACACACAAGCATGCACGGACAGCACACGGGCAGGTGTGCACACGTGGGCGATTCTACCCAGAGCCCCAGGAAGACACGCTTGCACACACCCTCGTGCACACACAGCCCCAGGCCCCTCCAAGGGTGAGCGGGAGCCAGGCCACCTCTGCAGGCTCAGCGATGCACTGTGACCCGGAGGAACCATTCCCACAGAACACAGGCCGCCTCCCGGGGCTGCAGGATGCTAAGACCCTGGAGACCCTGGAGCCCCATTTCCTAATGTCACCACGAAGTCTAATTTCTCACACGGACATCCTGCCTGGCACTTCCCCTGCCATGTCGCCAAGTCTGCCTTCGCTTCTCAATCCTGAACCTCAGAAACAATTCCCTGATTCCTGCTCTCTGCCCTGGGATTTACTCCCGGAAGAAGTCTGCCCTGAATCAGGAGCTCAGGACTGAATGGGCAGGGGGCATGTCTGCCCAGGTGCCGCATCCCTGCCCCTCACTCTCCCATCCTCCCACTCCCTCCTCCCCAGTCTTCGGGAACAGGGCTTTGGGAGGATCTGGGTGAGGTTGCTGGGCCCTGAGCTGGCATACAGAATCCTCACTTCCCCCTCTTTGAGAGCTGCTAGAGCCCAGGGTGTAGGGGACCACTGAGTTACCTAGGAAACCCATGCCTTCCTTGACTAGAGGCAAAAATGCTGGGCTTCCTCGGAAGAACGAGAGCCCAGTCTGAACGCCTGCTTCCCCAGATCAGGAAGCTCCATCTGTCTCTCCAACCATCCAAAATCCACCCGCTCATCCACCCATCCATCCACCCAGTCCAACAGCTCATGGTCTGTAGTGGGGAAGACCATCAATTCAACAGTTATTTCAGTGACCTCTCAGTGTGTGCTGGGCCCTAGGACTGAAATCATTAACAAGACCAAGCTTACCCAAGCTTTCCATGTCGCCCAGCCTCTCGGTCTCCCCTGAGCATGAATAATCCAGAGTCCTGGAGAAGGGTGGGCTGCAGCTCGATTAGGTCTGTGGGTTTCAGCATCTGTGCAATTCTACGAGAGTCTGTAAGGAATGTTCCTTTTACACAACTCTAGCGGGTAATTTGGGGACATCTGTGCACCAAAAACCCTCCACGCACAGCCCCATGCCCAGAGGAGGAACAGTTTTACAACTTCCGGATATGCAATGGAGCTGTCAAAAGCTCATGAACTCGACTAGCAAGTTGTGAAACATACATCTCAGTTCTGTTCGGTGCCACAGAAAACACGACAACTGATATCAATTAGAGTGGTTTCAGCCTCCAGTCCCAGCTGCTGCTGTTGTTCAGTCGCTAATTCCTGTCCAACTCTTTGTGACCCCATGGAATGCAGCACGCCAGGCTTCCCTGTCCCTCACCATCTCCCAGAGCTTGCTCAAACTCATGTCCATTGAGTCGGTGATGCCATCCAACCATCTCATCCTCTGTCACCCTCTTCTCCTCCTGCCTTCAATCTTTCCCAGCATCAGGGTCTTTTCCAATCAGTCAGGTCTTCGCATCAGTTGGCCCAAGTATTGTAGTTTCAGCTTCAGCATCAGTCCTTCCAATTAATATTCAGGGTTGATTTCCTTTAGGATTGACGGGTTTGATCTCCTTGCTGTCCAAAGGACACTCAAGAGTCTTCTCCAGGACCACAATTGAAAGCATCGATTCTTTGGCACTCAGCCTTCTTCATGGTCCAACCCTCACGTCCGTATATGACTACTGGAAAAACCATAGCTTGACAATACAGACCTTTGTTGGCAAAATGATGGCTCTGCTTGATAATATGCCACCTGAGTTTCTCATAGCTTTCCTTCCAAGGAGCAAGCGGCTTTTAACTTCATGGCTTCAGTCACTGTCTGCAGTGATTTTGGAGCCCAAGAATATAAAGTCTGTCACTCTTTCCACTTTTCCCCCCCACCTATTTGCCATGAAGTGATGGAACTGGATGCCACAATCTTAGTTTGTTCAGTGTTAAGAGCGTTGTTGTTTTTTTTTTTAATCACAGCTGACTCTTATTCAAATGGGTTTCCTGACCAGGAGCCAGCAACAGCGAGGAAGGCAATGGCACCCCACCCCAGTACTCTTGCCTGGAAAATCCAATGGACGGAGTAGCCTGGTGGGCTGCAGTCCATGGGGTCGCTAACAGTCGGACAGACTGAGCGACTTCACTTTCACTTTTCTCTTTCATGCATTGGAGAAGGAAATGGCAACCCACTCCAGTATTCTTGCTTGGAGAATCCCAGGGATGGGGGAGCCTGGTGGGCTGCCGTCTATGGGGTCACACAGAGTCGGACACGACTGAAGTGATTTAGCAGCAGCAGCAGCAGCCAGCAACAGGGAGGGGTCCCTGCAGGCGCCTCAGGGGGAGGGCCCCCAGGGCCCCAGGTCCTCCTCCTCTCCCTGCTCTCGCGCCCTCAGAGCTGGTGGACAGATGGCAGCAGGCTTTTTGGTGTCACACTCAGGCCCGACAAGGCCCAAGGAAGGAATAGGAGAGAGGAAGTGTCTCTCCCCCAGGGACGCTGCGGGAGGAGGGAGTTTCCCAGAGGCCCCCAGCAGAGCTGGTCAGCTGACTCCCAGAACCAATCAGCTGCAGGCGGGATTTGCGGATGGTGACGACTTACTTCACAAAGGCTGGACTGGGTTTAGGGCTCACCGCTAGAGACACCTCAGAGAACTCTATGGCTATTTCTTCCCAGGCATCTGTGCCCTAACTGATCTATAGGTACGGGATGTGGTTTTCATTTCGTCCCTCATTCCTACCCTTCCTTTGATAATGAATCCTCTTCCTATAGGGAAAACGTTCAGCGTGGCTCTAGGAGGCTGAGCCCTGCCAGCCACAGGACAAGGTCCGTGATCCAGGCCCAGCCTTCCATTTTTCCTGGGCATTTGCTGTATGGACCTGTGAGAGGTCTCTCCTCTTTGGCTATAAACTATAACAAAAATAGAGTTTTAGGGCCTTCTTGTCCCCCTCTGTGCAGAGAGCCAAGACAGAAGCAAGAATGGGGATGAAGAGACACTGAGTCCCATCGACATGGGTTGAGCTCCTGGATCCAGCTATTCCTGAAGCCAGCTGGCACACGGGCTTCCTCACTGGGGAAGCCATTTTTTGTTTAAATCAATCTGAGTTTTTTTCCTGTGGTTGGCAACAGAGAGTCTGTCTGACACATGGTGGCAATGGCTACTCTTAAAGAGACGGGAATACCAGACCATCTCACCTGCCTCCTGCAGGTCAAGAAGCAACAGTTAGAATCAGACGTAGAACAATGGACTGGTCCCAAATTGGGAAAGGAGTACCTCAAGGCTGTGTGTTGTCACCCTGTTTATTTAACCTATTTGCAGAGTACATCCTTGATGGAAGTGAAACAGGAGAGAGAAAAAGTTGATGCTCAACATTCAGAAAACTAAGATCATGGCATCCGGTCCCATCACTTCATGGCAAATAGATGGAGAAACAGTGACAGACTTTATTTTGGGGAGGCTCCAAAATCACAGCAGATGGTGACTGGAGCCATGAAATTAAAAGACACTCCTTGGAAGAAACGTTATGACCAACCTACACAGCATATTNATTCAGAAAACTAAGATCATGGCATCCGGTCCCATCACTTCATGGCAAATAGATGGAGAAACAGTGACAGACTTTATTTTGGGGAGGCTCCAAAATCACAGCAGATGGTGACTGGAGCCATGAAATTAAAAGACACTCCTTGGAAGAAACGTTATGACCAACCTACACAGCATATTAAAAAGTGGAGATGTTACTTTGCCAACAAAGGTTCATCTAGTCAAGACTATGGTTTTTCCAGTGGTCATGTACGGATGTGAGAGTTGGGTTATAAAGAAAGCTGAGCACCAAACAATTGATGCTTTTGAACTGTGGTGTTGGAGAAAACTCTTGAGAGTCCTTTGAACTGCAAGGAGATCCAACCAGTCTATCCTAAGGGAAATCAACCCTGATTATTCATTGGAAGGACTGATGCTGAAGCTGAAACTACAATACTTTCGCCAACTGATGCGAAGAACTGACTCATTGGAAAAGACCCTGATGCTGGGAAAGACTGAGGGCAGGAGAAGGGGACGACAAAGGATGAGGTGGTTGGATGGCATCACTGACTCGAAGGACATGAGTTTGAGTAAGCTCTGGGAGTTGGTGATGGACAGGGAGGCCTGGCGTGCTGCATTCCATGGGGTTGCAGAGAGTCAGACACGACTGAGCGACTGAACTGAACTGACTTGGGGGCCCTTGATCCTAAGACCTCACCAAAGCCCTGTGGGCTCGAGCAGCTGCCCCCAAGGTGGGGGCTTGGCCCCCCTTCCCATTGTACCCCCAGCCGCACTCCCGCCCCTGGGCCCCTTCTGCAACAGAGCTGGGCACCCAAGCTCTGCCTCAGGCTCTGCCCTGAGGAGCCTGCTCCAAGCACACAGCCCACCACCCCATCCTATGCTGGTGCCACCGAAGCGTCTCTTCCTGGCTGTGCCCAGGCGGTCCCCCGCCCCTAGAGAACCCCTGCCTGTTTCTTCCTCTCCAGCTGCAGGCAGCCCTGGAACAATTTCAGAAAAAGATAGGGCTTCCTTGGGCCCCTGGGAAGTCACCTTGTGCCCGCAAATGTCATGGGGTAACTGTGACACACCGGACTATTCCCGGTGGGGGAATAGGTGAATGAGGCCTGTAGGTGCATCGGGCTGTTTCGGCCTAGGAGAAGCATCTGGAAATACCCCAGGCAAAGGCCTGAAGGCGGAGGAGAGCCTGCAGGGGGCCTGCCCCCAGCCTCCCTGGCCCTGTGCTAGGAACCACTGGCCTGGGACTTGCAGGTGGGGAGGGCCTGGGGGAGGTGAGGTGAGGTGACAGCTTGCAGCCGGGGTCTTCTCACAGCCTGGAGAAGACCTTGGATGTTTTCTGCTGACTACTGGGGCTCAAACACAGGCCTCGGAGGTGGGAGGCAGGGTGGTCAGTGTTGGAGGCAAGAGGCAGGGGCATTGGGGGGAGTTCAGAAGCATCCAGAAGGGTTATCCAGATTGGGGAGCAGGCACTGGGCTCAGTAACGTGGCTGCTTTAAGTAATGGGGATTTGTCATCTTCCGAGAATGCTAATATGATAAACGGGCTCACTGCTAAAAGCCTTCTCCATGCTGTCAAATCGTCCTCAGTGATGATGCCAGAGGCCTGGGTGCCGGAGCACCGTTTCAGGACTGCTGTAAATACCCACTGTGCCCGTACGCTGAGCTGCGGAGAAAAACATGCGTGTGTTGTCGAGCTGTGCTGGGTGTACTGGTTGCCTGGACTCAGATGAATGCTCGGTGGCCCCGAGGGGGCACGGACGAGAGCTGGAGGCAGGGAGCTGGCTGGCCGGGGTTCGTCCCAGCCTGGCCAGCTCTGGGCCCTGGGCAAGCTCGGTGTTTCTGAGTCATTCACGGGCAAGAGCCCCTTCCCCGCCCACCCTCGTGGATGGGGTGACCTCAGGTCACCCCATCCACCCCATCCACCCCAGACCTCAGCTTCCTCTTCTGTAAAATGGGAGCCATCATCTCAAGAAAAGCCCCCATGCTTGGAGACAGGACATGGAGGGAAAGAGCTATCACTGTAANCCACCCTCGTGGATGGGGTGACCTCAGGTCACCCCATCCACCCCATCCACCCCAGACCTCAGCTTCCTCTTCTGTAAAATGGGAGCCATCATCTCAAGAAAAGCCCCCATGCTTGGAGACAGGACATGGAGGGAAAGAGCTATCACTGTAAAAAGCGGGGATCAGCACATCCTCCCCCCGGCAGTGGGCAGTGTCTGTGGGCCTCCCCTGGGCTCTCTGGGCACCTCAGTGACTGCCCCGCTTCAGACATGGGCCAGGATCTCATTCTGGCCTTCATGGAGCACATCAAACTGGGAACTTGTCTTTCTTTCTGTTTTTCTCTTTTTTCACTGTTCTTTTAACCTCAGCTGCAAGAGTTGGTCACAACGGACGCGACTTAGCACGCACACAAAAGGTAAAGCCACTGTCCAGTTCACAGCACACGATCCATCACGAACCCACACGCACGTCCTTGGCTTGCTGCTTGGTCTCCAGGCCCCTCTCCGCCCTTCCCCTGCCCACCCCCACCCCCAAAGGGCAGCCCTCCAGAGTGTTTCCCGGACACCGTCTGATGGCGTGTGCTCAGGCAGACTGGTCCTCTATGTTTTGTCTGCATGTCATTTCAATTAACGTAAACAGCGCTGCGTAGTAGCTCACATGCTTTCTCTTACTTTTTCCATTCGGCTCGGGGTTTGGAAGACGCATCTGCATGGCTGTCTATTTGGTCTGAGCCGCGGCTGGGTTTCCCCCTGGCACATCTTATGCCCCGGTGCCGCCCCCACCCCATCTCTGGCCATGCCCCTTGCAGCGGGGTGCTCAGAGCCCCACTGGGCTGTTGCAGGCGGTGACCGCACACACACAGGGTGGGCACCCAGGTCAGTCGGCGGACGTCTCAACAGCACGGCTGCCCCAGTCTACGTGCCCACCCGGAGGCCAGGAAGAGTGCTGTACACACGTCCCCACCAAGGCTGGCCTTCCTTTTGCACAAGTGACATGTGCGATGACAAGAAAAGTCACGCTTACACCAGCAGCTGACCCCCAGAGGACCCACAGTGCACCGGGCACGTGTGTCGTCTCCTTCAGCAGCCCTGGAAGGCAGGTCCTTTCGAATCCCCGTGCTCCAGCTGAGGAAGGTGAGGCTTGTGCAGCGCTTCCCTGCACCCCTTCCCTTGGTAAAGAATCTGCCCGCAACACAGGAGACCTGGGTTCAATCCCTAAGTTGGGAAGATTCCCTGGAGAAGGGAAAGGCTACCCACTCCAGTGTTCCGGCCTGGAGAATGCCATGGACTCTATGGTCCGTGGGGTTGCAAAGAGTCTCTCACTTCACTTCCCTTCCCTGCACCCCAGGTTCCCAAACCAGAGAAAATGAGGGCCTGGGAAGAGTGCTGGTTGCAAGGCCACTGGTGAGCCATACCCACAGAGCAGCAGCCAGCAGCCACCTCGCTGCCCCTCTGAGCACGTCCCCGGTCCAGTGAGGGTGGAGGATGGGTTTTAAAGCCTAGAAAGGGCAATACTTAACCCCAGGCTCTGGGCACCGCCGTGGGCCCTCCACCTCCATAGCTGCCTCCTGTCTGTCCACACCCACCCCTTCTAAAGCACTGGCTCAGCACCCCACACCCCTCCCCGTTTCAGGGCAAAGGAGAACTTACACTCTTCCCAGGCAGACCTCCTTGCCTGTGAAGAATTGCACCCTTCCCCTCTTACAGTACTGGCACCACTGTGGGCTGGAAACTAGCCTGAGACTTTTTTCAGGGTTTTCTCAGTGGAACGGGCATTACTGGCCTCAGTTTACAGATGAAGCTGCAGAGACTTGTTCAAGGTCACATCAGGAGGGAGCCAAGAACCGTGGAGGGCCAGGGTAGGTCCATGGAGCCTCTGGAACCAAATCAGCTAGCCTCTCTGCAGGACCAGACAGGGCTGACAGGAGGCACTTGACCTGGAGGGGAAGCGATTTGTGCCCGAGACCACCAGCTGTGGAGGCCAGGTGGGAGGCAGTAGCTGATCCGAGAGAGGAGGTCAGCCCACAAGCCAGCTCCACCAGGGAGCGGCATCAGGGGACACAGAGGTCAGATCCCCAGACAGGCCACCAGGCCTCCTCCACATCCTCCACCCCTCAGAAAACCCAGTACCGATATTCCAGCATCCAGACCACGGTCCCCAGTGGGAGGATCAAACCCCTCCGTAGGTGGCTCCTCCTGCTCTTGGACCACAGGGATAAATCCAGTTTGGGTTTGGGGGTCTTTCAAAGAGAGTCTGCAGCTGAGGTTTGCAGCATCTCCTGAAGACAGACACCTGGGCCCAGGGATGAGTCAGGGGCCATTTGCAAAGAGGGGAACCTGGGCGCCTGACCTGGCCTCTATGGCTGCTGTGGGGGGTGGCCTTGTGACAGGAAGGTCTGGGTCTCAGGTTTCCCATCTGTAATGTGGGGATTTTCTTGGGCTCCAAAATCACTGAAGATGGTGACTGCAGCCATGAAAGTTAAAGGCACTTGCTCCTTGGAGAAAAGCTATGGCAAACCTAGATGGCAAATTAAAAAGCAGAGACGTCACTTTGCCAACTAGTCAAAGCTATGTTTTTTCCAGTAGTCATGTATGGGTGTGAGAGCTGGACCATACAGAAGGCTGAGCACCAAAGAATTGATGTTTTTGAACTGTGGTGTTGAAGACTCTTGAGAGTCCCTTGGACTGCAAGGAGATCAAACCAGCCAATCCTAAAGGAAATCAACCCTGAATATTCACTGGAAGGACTGATGCTGTTGCTAAAGCTCCAGTACTTTGGCCACTGATGAGAAGAGCCAACTCACTGGAAATGATCCTGATGCTGGGAAAGACTGAGGGCNGCAAGGAGATCAAACCAGCCAATCCTAAAGGAAATCAACCCTGAATATTCACTGGAAGGACTGATGCTGTTGCTAAAGCTCCAGTACTTTGGCCACTGATGAGAAGAGCCAACTCACTGGAAATGATCCTGATGCTGGGAAAGACTGAGGGCAGGAGGAGAAGGGAATGACAGGATGGGATGGTTGGATGGCATCACCAACTCAATGTACATGAGTTTGAGCAAGCTCCAGGAGATGGTGAAGGACAGGGAAGCCTGGTGTGCTGCAGTCCACAAAGAGTTGGACATGCCTTAGCAACGGAACGACAACCACCACACGGGGCTACCTGTACCTGCTATCGGTGAAAGGTGAATAAAATCACACAGGCCACGCAGCCAGCCCAGAGCGGGCACTCAGAGCTGCATCCAGCACTGTTCACTGAGCGTCCCTTCCGAGCTCCACACTGGAGACCACGCAACAAGACCACCAGGAAGACTGTGCTCGGGGGGAGGATGGTCAAGGCCAACCAATCACGTGTGGCTCAGTGTGGCAGGGGCTTCGACAGAGGCAGACCCGCTGCAGAGGGTTGGGAGAGTGCCCACCTCGTGAGCTGACACCAGGTGTGTGGGCGGTGGCCAGTGGACTTGGTAGAAGGCATGTGCAGAGGGAGCAGGGTGACAGAGGCCGGGCAGGCCCACTGCGACATGCAGTCCCCACGCCCCTTCCCTTGGGCAGTGTGGTCAGCGCCCTCCGGCCACTTCTCCCCTGCCCATCTGCCCCGGCCCCACCTCCAGGCAGCCCACACCCAGGGCCTGCCTCTCACTCTAAACCCACCTCTTCCCCATCCCTTGCACAGGTGCTAACCCTGATAACCATCTGGTACCCACACCCATCTCGGCATCTACCTCCAGAAGCCAACCCGAGTCAGTCCGCAGCAGGCGCAGCCCCAGAAGACAAGGAGGAGGGTCCCTCCACGCCCAGCCCCCCGCTGCCGCCGGGCACCGAGGCCCCCGGCTGGTGCAGGGGGTGCAGGGGTGCAGGCGCAAAGTCACTGGGGAGAATGGGGTGGGGAAGTGTTGAGGGTGTCAGTGTCGGGGTTCACGCGTTTGAGTCACGTGGGCGACAAAAGCTGAGGTGAGTGACGGGCCACAGGAAGCCCGTGTGAACCCCGGGGGCCTCTCTGAGGCTCTCCCCTCCCGGGAGGGGAGGTCAAAAGGACGCTGCAGACCAAGCCCCGCGCCCAGGAGTCTAAGAGGCTGAAGTTCAAGGAAGACAGAACCCGAGCAACGTGGGGCTGTCATGTCAAAGCTGGGAAAACTGGGACTTCCCTGGCAGTCCCTGGGCTAGGGTTCCCGTGCTTCCACTGCAGGAGGCACAGGTTCGAGCCCTGGCTGAGGAACAAAGATCCTGCATGCCAGGACTTGAGCCAGAAAAAAAAAAAAAACAAGGACCCTGAGTTATGGGATGGAGACTCATGCCCTGCAGGTTCTCACCCCCAGTGACTCAGCCCTAGGGTCCCTGGATGTGGCCCCAAGTAGGAGCTACCAGCAGACGGGGACAAGGCAGAGGGCTGTCCCCCTCGAGGCAGCTAGCACCGCACCCTGCCCCCCGGGCCGCCGACGAAAGTCGGGATACAGTGCGGATAAGGGAGGACTGTGCCCCGGGGGGCTCCTGGCTGATCAGAGCGGGAACACAGAGCTGCCTGGGAGGGGCCGGCTCCCTCGGTAGCCTGTCCCGAGACACGGGGTCAACTCCGGCAGGGACCCCAGGGCACAGTGCAGACACCCAGGGGGACTCCCGGAGCCCGAACCGGTGACCGCCACTCTGGTCGAAGCTGAAAAGGCAGGACGGCTGTGGCGGGCGGTGGTGAAGGGACTCGAAGGCTTGAGAAACGGGCACCTGGGGTGGACGGGCTGCCAGGCCGGAGAGGTCTAGGGAAAGGCCCAGAGGACAGAGGGGGTGCGGAGACGGAGGGGCTTCTGCACGACCACAACAATCAGGGTGGTCATGTCCCGTAAAGAAGGCAGGGCTGACGGCAGGCAGGACAGGCTGTCATGAACCAGGCCCGCAGACGGCCCTGGGGAAGTGGGACCCAAGCGCGCAAGGCCAGGGGGTGGCTCTTTTCCCCCAGGGGCCCGGACTTTGCGGTCGTCGTGATGAGCAGCCAGGCTGGAGGCCGGCCCCAGAGTGAGGCTGGCAGAGCGTCCTGACTGAGCGTAAGGAGACGGGACAGACAAGAGCACTTCTTAGTTTGTGCCAACAGAAGAAATCAAGTACAGATGGACCGATGGCTGGGGGAAGACCCAGCAATAAAAAGTCACGAACCCCTTGTAAACACATGCAGGTTCGGCCACTCGCCCCCTCTCAGCAGCCAATAAACTGAAGGGCAGACTTCGGTGGAGAAGCAAGGACTTTATTCAGAAAAGCCGGCAATCTGGGGAGATGGCAGACTCACATGCAGAGACCCCGCTGAAGATTCTGCTCAGCCGTGACGATTTTAAAGGGAAGGGGGGCGGGGTGCTATCTCAGTTAATCATTAAGGCAGAAGGTCAGATTCTTCTTTTTCCACGGCACGCAGGCCTGCTGACTTCCCCGATCTGCTCTAAACACTGTCTTGCCCACGTGGTCGGCCTGCAAATTCACTAAGGGGGAGCTGGGGAAGAGAGTCAGTCTTTCTTTAACTGATTGATTTCTCATCCCTATTCCTTCTAATCCAGGAAAGGAATCAACAGGGTAGGTAAGACCCCCTCCACCAGCTCTCCCAGCCTCTTAATAGCTCATCCAGTCATTGAATGGAAATGCCATCAGGACCTGCCCCTGGGCCCCCAGGATGGGAGTAGGTAGGTTTAGACACTAAGTCGTGTCCAACTCTTTTGCAACCCCATGGACTGTAGCCTGCCAGGCTTCTCTGTCCATGGGACTCTCCAGGCAAGAATACTGGAGTGGGTTGCTCTTTCCTTTTCTAGGGGATCTTCCCAACCCAGGGATCGAACCTGAGTCTTTAACATCTCCCGCATTAGCGGATGGATTCTTTACCACTGAGCCACCAGGAAAGCCCGTTGCATGTGTTTAGAAAAGAAGAATGTGAAGTGTTGCCTAGTGAGCTCCACTTTAAGATTAAGGTCTAAGGAAAACAGGAATAAGCAAACAAAAAAGGTGCCAAAGGAGCTGCTGACATGCTGCAGCCCAGCTCCCATTCCTGACTCAATCTTTAGACTCAGGACTCACTGAAGAGTCAGCTGATTCCCAAGGAGGAAGGACCCCACAATATAACAGCCAGCACACGTTGCAATGTTTCCCCCAATGCTCCTCCAAACAGGACCTTGTCCATTTATTCAGCTGATAACCCAAGGGGGATGCAGAACACCCAAACATCTGGAGGACTGTCGGACACTGGGCCTGAACTGGCTTGGACACCAGGAACGTGATGTCTCATGAAGGCGCCTGCTAAATAGGGACTTACAGACACCAGG
This sequence comes from Oreotragus oreotragus, assembly GCA_006410675.1. Taxonomy (NCBI): domain Eukaryota; kingdom Metazoa; phylum Chordata; class Mammalia; order Artiodactyla; family Bovidae; genus Oreotragus; species Oreotragus oreotragus. Next base: position 117,793 of record SJYX01020464.1, read on the forward strand.
TAATAAGGGCAGTCCCATCCGAAGTCCATCTTACACGGAACTACGGGTTCCGCAGACCCATCGAGGAGTGAATTCTCTGAGCCCCAAATGAACACCTGGGGTCGTCATACTTAGCAGTCGGTGCCCTTTCCACGTTGGTTCTGCTCTCTGGGGTGAGAGCAATGGGAGAGACTGGAAGGCTTTGAAACAGATCCCTCCTTAGCCAACATCACGAATCAGAAACAGCATCACATTCCAGGAAAGCAGGCGTCAGAGATCAGTACCACCTTCAAGGAGATAAAGGATGAGTGTTGGTCCCACCATGCCTCAGGGCAATTCCTGAAGGTCCTGGAGGAGGACGCAAATCCGCACAGGCCCCACCAAAGCACAGGGCTGTGCCAGGGGGTGGGGGGTGGGGGGCGGTCTCTGCCGGAGCAGACGAACAGAGTCCCACAGACCGGGTATGCAACCACCCAAGCAAACGCATACTTTCCTAACCTGGGCGAAAAGGAGGATTAGCAATAACACACATCCAGGACTTCCCTGCAGGTTCAGTGGCTAAGACTCCATGCTCCCAACGCAGAGGGCCCAGGGCTCGATCCCTGGTCAGGGAAGGAGACCCCGCATGCTGCAGCCAGGAGTCCACACGCTACAACGGACGATTCTGCTGAAGACCTAATGTGCTGCACCCAAGCCCTGGCATAGCCACATGCAAACACGTGTTTTAAGAGAGAAAGAACGCCCACCCCCATGGGAAGAACGACAGTACACACCTACAGTCCCCCAGGCAGCGCCAGCTCCCCTGGCCTCAGTCATCATACAGACCAGAGAGCCTGTGGCTCAGTCCACAACAAATCACAAGGATCAGCGTATCAACGGCGCGGAGTTGATCGGGCCGAATAAGCAAGGCAGAGCCAGACCACTGAAGGCCTTGGTGAGACACACACGCTCCAGGGGCTGCCTCATCCTCCCCCCTTCTTAGAGGCAGCAGTCAGGGGCGCTCTGAACCACCCCTCCATAGCAAAGGACAAACTGTTGCAGCGTGTGCTTCCAATGACAAAAAAGGAAGCACCACGCCTGATGGTTCAGATTCTAGAAGCAGAAAGCTCCGACCCCCAAAGTTACCACCCCATCCCCACCCTGGACACCGCTCTGCCCACATCCTGGGTCATGCTGATGCCGTCAGCTCTGAGTAGGGCTCAACCAGGAGCAGGCTCCACGGCATGTCCCAGCTGCACCCTGGGCCCCAACAGACTCCACTGAGCAGAGGCACCTGGGGCAGGAAAAGATGTTACTGGAGTGTGTGGCAAGCTGGGGGCGGCGATCACAACACGGGCAGGCAGGCCATCTGCAAAAGAGGCTATACTTTTGGGGAAACAACCCCCAGAGTACTGTGTGGTCCTAATAAAGACAGGACCGGCTTCCCTGGTGGCTCAGCGGCGAAGAATCCGCCTGCCAGTGCAGGGGACCCAGGCTCGATCCCTGGTCCGGGAAGATCCCACACGCCATGGAGCAACGAAGCCTGTGTGCTGCAACTACCGAGCCCGTGTGCCCCAGAGCCTGGGACCTGCAGCAAGAGGGGCCACTGCAGTGAGAAGCCCACACAGCACAACGGCAACAAGGAAGACCCAGCACAGCCGTAAATAAATAGATGATTCAAAAAAGAAAGGGGTGATGGCCGCCTGGCCAGCTCAGAGGACAGAGCGCAGACGCACTGGAAGCAGCAAGGGCGTGCGGTCCAGGTCAAGACGTCGGGTCCGCTGTGGAAGGAGAGCGGGTGGGTGGCGTCAGGTTTGTACCTGGCGGAAGCAGCCATGCCACAAACTCAGGTGCACACACGGCGCGCAGGGCGGACAAAGCAGGTGACAAGCGCAGTTTCCCGGGCCATTCGGGGGAAGGCGTCCCCGCGCAGCTGCCCTGCAAGCCCAGAGCTCCACACTCTGGCCGGTCAGCGGGGTTCCGAGTGATGGGGTGAGGGATACGAGAGCCACGGGGTAGCTGGGCTGCCCAAGGGACGTGTGTTGAGGGAAGGAAGGAAGGCATGAGACAGAGCTGGAGGGGCTGCAGTGTTTGCACCTGAGTCTGGAAGAGCTCCTTTGCACCTGGTGGGTGTGAAACAGTCTGCATTCAGACCACCTTAGCCCCACAGCACCCACTGACCGTACAGTCACAGAGTGCCTGTGTGCCGCACCCTTGGCGGGGAGCGGCCAAGCCAGAGCAGCGAGGTCCTGATCCAGGACACGAAACAGGCGGAGGAGCCAAGCATGGGGGCGCCCCAGGACCACGCTGTGGATCTACGCTGGCCAGGTCATGGCTCGCGGTCCCATGCTGGGGGTCCTCCATGGTCAATGAGAGCATGTGGCCCGTGTCCTATATCTGAGGGCACACCTCACCACTCTGCAGAGTTGGGACCCAAGACGAACAAAACTTGGCAGCCAAGGGGGAAAGGACAGCGGGGCTCAGGTCTCTGACCGGTCTGCCCCCAGCCCGCCAGGTGCCCCTCCCCTACCCTAAGGCATCCCTTGAACAAAGATGTCCTCCACTCACGTCTGCCCAGCAGGTGTCTCCCCGGCCTCCCCCGTGGACCCAGCTCTTCCACAGCTTCCAGCAGTCCCATTTGGTTGAACTTGAAGTCTGAGGCCAGAGCTCACATGCAGAATTGCAGATTCCTGCTTCCTGCACACCCAGAGAGCAGCAATCTTCTCCTCCGTGAAGCCACAGCTTTGGGGTTGCCTGTGTTCATGGGCACCCCGAGATCTTCCCAAAACAGAGGAGGGAAGGTGCCCACCCGGCCCCATCTCTGTTAAGCAAGATGGGAAATTTACACATATCAGGACATCCTAGCCTTTCCAGAAAGTTTAGTTGCCCTCATTTCCGGGTTTCCAGAGGCCCATGGGGTGGGAGATCCTGCCCACTCACTGGTGCCCAGTCAGATGGAGGAGGGCATCCTGAGGGCATCCAGGAGGAGGTGGGGGGCAAAGAAAAGAGGTTGTCTGGAGCCCTGGATGGGGGAGCCCTGCCATCAGCATCCTCGGGGAGAGGCAGGATCTGGGGTGAAGAGTAGGAAGAGGAGAAAGAAACAAGAGAAACACCGTGTCTGGGCCCCGAGCTGGACCTCACAGAGCTGACTCTCTCAGGGCAGGGGGGATATCAGGACTCAGCCCCCGGGACCAGGAGCATTTCTGGGGAGGGGGATTTCAGGACTCAGCCTCCAGGACTAGGAGCATTTCTGGGTCACATCCCTGGCCCCATTCCTAAGAGCTGCAGGCGCTCACAATGGAGGTGGCTCCCTGGCGTCCACAGCCAAGTGTGACTTTACCAAACCCAACATCAGCAGAACAGCCCCCTCCAGCCTACTCAGCAGAGGGCCCTCCTTTCCTGTGAGCCTCAGAAGAACCCAAGCGGATGGGCTTTTCCTTATCTTGTAGATAAGCAAATGAAGCTCACCTTCCGTGTCGCCAAGCACCTATGAAGTCAGAAAAGGCAGAACAGGAAGAATAAAGATGTAGATAAAGAAATGAGAGCAGAAAGTCAGTTAAGGGTACATTTCTTACAACTCCCATGTTGGCACAGAGCTTCCTAGCTGCCAAAGCAAAAAATATATGCAGTGTGTTTTAAGGTTTATATTGACCATGGTATGAGCCCTGTCAGGGCCTCATGGCTCCCAGGAGTGCAAGCTGGTGGCTGCAGATTAGGCATGTGCACACTGCCTGGTTGAGGCAGAGAGACAGAAAGTTGTGCTGGGGATTCCGTGCCGAGCAACGAAGACAGCCGTGTCTGCTGCAGACAGCAGGCCTCTCTGCTTTAAGCCCCTGGATCTGATGAGGCAAGCAGAGGATCTCAGGATTCCCTGGCAACCACACGACTCTGTGGGACGGTCGGGGGAGTGAGGGGACTCAGCTCAAGTCTGTCATTGTCCACCCTGCACTGGGGACTCTGCCCCAGGAACTGACCCCCTAAAATGAAATTTAAAAGTCACTGCTGCTGCTGCTAAGTCACTTCAGTCGTGTCCGACTCTGTGCAATCCCACAGATGGCAGCCCATTGGGCTCCGCCATCCCTGGTGGGCTTAACTATTGTTAAGCCCCAACCATAAGATAGGACCACAGAGTAAATGGGAGATAGCCCAGCCCAGCCCCAGGGGCACCAGGGCCACTCTCCAGGGATTCCCACCTGAAGGGGGGCTCCCAACGGGACTCACATGTATCATGTGATACAAGAGGATGTGTGTGCAAGAAAGGACAACACAGGGGTGGAGGCACGATGGTGCAGCCACAGAGACCTCAGGAGTAAATCATCTCCTCAGACTGATCCAGCCTAAAAGGAACTTACCTCCCACTCTCACCGCCCCAATCCACCCCTCTCCTCACATGTCCTGTGTCTGGTAGAGTCGTCCAGCTCTCTTCTTTCCCTCTACACTATAGAACCCCTGATTTTTGCCAGGCATATGCTCACCCAGAATAAAGACTATATTTCCCAGTGTTCCTCGTGGCCAAGTGTGGCCATGTGATTAATTTCTAGCCAATGGGATGTGAGCAAAGTGAACTCTATGTTCCACTTCCAGGTCATGCTCTTAAAGAGACAACATGGTTCTCCTGCCCTCTCCTCCTCCCCTCATCCTGGGGAATGCAGACCTGATGGGAGCTGCCCTGGACCATGCAGATGAGGGCAAGATGCCAGGGATGGCAGGGGCCATGACAGCTTCACGGAGCACAGCTGGCCCTACAACCCAGACTTCTGTGGGAGAGAAATAAATGCCCACCGTTTGTGTGTGTGCTCACTCAGTTGTGTCTGACTCTTGGTGACTGCAGCCCGCCAGGGTCCTCTGTCCATGGAATTTTCCAGGCAAGAATACTGGAGTGTGTTGCCATTTCCTTCTCCAGGGGATCTTCCCGACCCAGGGACCAAACCCAACCCAAGTCTCCTGTGTCTCTTGTGTTGGCAGGCAGATTCTTTACCACCAGCACCACCTGGGAAGCCCCGTTTAGTCAGTTATTTTGAGTCTGTCCTATGCAGCCCAATCTATGTCCCAACTAAGAAACCGTCCCAATTGACGGTCACTCTGTCCCCTCATCTCCCAGGCCAGTACCTGTGAGTCTCAACAGTTAAGCCCCAGCCATTAAAAATAACCACAGCTGCCAATTCCTTGGTGTTTCTCCTCACCCGTATTTCTTCATGGACCACCCTTGCCCCCCAGAAAAACAACATCACAACTCCAGATTTACAGCTGAAAAAAGGTGAGACTCAAAGAAGTTCAGCAATTGGCCAAGATCACACAGCTAGTAACGCGGAGTACCACTATTCAGAGGCCACCAGGCTAGAAAATCCATCCTCTTAGTGTCTCCCCTTCTGTGTCTCCCTCAAAGCCACGCCCTCCTCTCCATCACCCTGGGCCTGGCTGCCAAATCCGTCCCCTCGCATCTCATGGCCTCCACTCTCCTCCCGGCAAGGCAATCTGAGGGCATCACCACCACCCTGATTAAGCTTGCTGTGGCTCCCCATTGCCTCCAGACAAAGGCAGCTGCTCACCACACGATGATGTTTAGGGGCCCTGGTACCCAGCCCCAGACCACTCCCTCCAGGCCACCATGACCCACACTGACTAGCTCCTTCCCACTCCTGACATTCCCTACTTATCACGCCAGACACCCAGAGCCCCTGCCATGGGGCTGGCACCATGCCAGGCCCTTGGCCCCACCAGAGCCCAGAGGTGGGGCTACATGCCCATTTTACAGGAGAGGAGACTAAGGCTGCAGCAGATGTGTGACTCACCCACAGTCAGGGGTCCCTGGAGCGGGGACTCAAACCCACGTTGTCCATCTTGCACGTCTCTTCACTTCCCATGTGTCTAATTCAGGAGTGAGTGAGGCCCCAGCTGACGCCAGGCTGTAGCCATACTACATGGTGGGCAGGGGAGGTGGGAATACTTTGGTCCCAGGACACATGATAGAAGGCTCAGAGAGGTGAGGTGACTGTCAAGAGTGCACAGCTGGGGAGCACCCCAGAGGGCTGAAGCCAGGAGCCCAGACACCCCTGGATGAGCCCCCCTTGCACCACAGGAATCAGAGGTCTGCACGTGGAAAGTGCCAGGCTGCCCCTGCTTCCTGCACAAACTAGGCTGAGTCCCAGCAGCTCTCAGAGCCTCAGTTTCCTCCTCCTGCACACGAGCGGGCCTGGACAGGTACACGTGAAGGCTGGCAGCTCCGTGCACCCTCTGGGCCTCCTGAGGGAGGAGGTGTCCCAGGCAGGGCACTGTGTGTGCAGAGGGTGGTGGGCAGGGAGCACCAGGCTGGCATCCTCTCCACTCAGCACTCAGCTTCCCTGTCGGAACTCCAACCCCTAAAGCGTCCCCACTTTCTGGGCTGAGGGGTCCTGCTCCAACTTGCAGTCAGCCCCCCATCACATGCAAGGAATGGATGTGTCCACCCTGGCCACGTGTCCAGGCACCCCAACTCCCACCCTGCATGAGAGCCTGGGAGCCAGGGGTGGACAGGGAGCCTGGGGTCAGGAGGATCTATGCTCAGGGCCCCTGCGAGCCAGTCCTGGCAGACCTTTGACCCCAAGCCTCTGCATGAGGAGGGGACTGTGGGGAGGCCCAGACCCCACCACCTCCCAGCTCCTCCCACAGCTCAGGGTCCTGGGGGGTCCCTTGCCCCTCTGGGCAAAGAGTCGCACATGACTGACCAACTAACACACATACACACAAGCAGCTTCAGTCATGTCTGACTCTGTGACCCCACGGGCTGGAGCCCGCCAGGGTCCTCTGTCCATGGCATTTCCCAGGCAAGAATGCTGGAGAGGATTGCACTTCCTTCTCCAGGGGACCTTCCCGACCCAGGGATGGAACCTGGGTCTCTTCTGTCGCCTGCACTGGCAGTTCAGTTCAGTTCAGTCACTCAGTCGTGTCCGACTCTTTGCGACCCCATGAATCGAAGCACGCCAGGCCTCCCTGTCCATCACCAACTCCCAGAGTTCACTCAGACTCACGTCCATCGA
>SJYX01020464.1:126503-159800 GCA_006410675.1 Oreotragus oreotragus
CTGGACCCTTCCTCTGTAGACCCGGCTCCATTTACTCCTCCAGGGGCAAAGATCTCATCCCTCCTGGGGCCTGGAGGCACACAGCCTTTTGACACATTTTTCACAGATAGATAGTTTTTCCTTAGGCTGAGTTAGGTCCACTCCATAACTCTTCCACTCTCACCCCCAGTCCTGGCTCTGTCCACACGGGCCACAGAGAACAAGTCGGGTCAGCTTATCTCTGAAGGTTTCAACATTTCTGTCCCCAGGGGGAATAGCAGGGGCGACAGTCCAGAGGTGAGACAAACTCGGCTGTTTCAGCAAAGAGGCAAACGAAGGCAGGGCGGTGGGGGGAGGTGATGAAGAGGCAGAAAAAGCGGGTCTCCTTGGAGGCCAAGGAGGCAAACCTCAAGAGTGGGCCTTCGCATTCTTGGAGCAGAAAACATGGGCTGAGGGAGGTTCTGGGTGGTGGACAGAGAGTGCTGAGGTTTCCAGAAGGGAAGGGCCCGGGGGAGAGGAGAGAGACCAAGGGGAAAATAAAAACTTACCTCGTGATAACTCTGGCTCAAGCAGACAGGCTCGGAAGGCTACCCCAGCCTCTACTGGGGAGGGCAGGGGGACCCAGAGGATGCCTGGAGCTGAGCCCAGGCCCCCCTCTCAGCATGAAAAGGGGGTCGGTAGTGGTGAAGACCCTAGGGTGGGCCCCTGCTCTCCTGTCTCTCAAAGGAAGTGGGTCTGGGCCTGGCGGCCTCCCCCCAGATCTTCCGGCTACTGCTCAGAGCTCCAGGCCTCTGTTCCAGGCAGGACCTCACTGCTCGGGCTTGACCCACCCCACCCGCCACAGGCCCACGAAGTGGGAGACAGTGGTACCGGCCTCAGAGCTGGTCGTCACAGAAGAGGACAAAGCCCACGTCACAAAGCTGATGTGGCCACGGAGCCTGGGACACAAAGCCCTATATCCCCAGCCACGCCTGCCCCCTGCTGCCCACCTCCTCAGCCTCCAGTCGCCCTAAGTGTAAGTGACCTTTACACAGTCCCCCAAAGACCTCCCTCCCACTCTCCAGCGCCCACCTCAGGGAGAGCAGCCCACCCCCACCGGAGCCCCTGGCCACCCCTGGCTCCTCAGACCCATCCCAGCCTGTTCTCGCCATGTCCCTGCCGCTCTGTCCCTCCGCCCTCCTGACCAGCACTTCCGCCTGCCCAGGACTCTGCCAGAGGCCTGAGGACAGCCCTCAGCTCGGCCCGCAGCCCTCGCGCCAAGCCACAGAGTTGCTCTTGTCTACCTGCTTCGCAACAGCACCCTCACTCGACCTGAAGACACCCTCCGTCAGACCAGCTCATGAAGAACTTCCTCCCCTGCGTCTCCTCTGTGTCCACCTTGTGTTCATAACTAGCACTTTTCCGTCACCGTGCACCTGCTCAAGAACCATCTGTGGCTCCCTACTGCCTGCAGGACCGCACGGTCACTCCTCAACCTGCCTTTCTGGCGATATCTCTTGCCGCTGTCTCCCATGTACTTGTGAGAGCTTTGATTTGCACACCACTCTCTCCACAAATTTGCTCAGGCTGTTCCCACAGCCCAGAATCCCTTCACCACACTCACTTCCCTAGCAAACTCCTATTCATTCCTCAGAACCCATCACCTCCAGATAGCCCTTCTCAATACCCACTGCCATCCATCCAAAATCTACTCCTCATGATTCTCACAGGTCATATATGTTCTGCCCTTACATTTGTGTGTCTTAGAACCCAGTGATCACTATGAAAATGTTAGCTATTCTTGACCACCAATTTTCCCAGCAGTATATGAACTGAGAAATTCAAGATGTTCAAGGTGGATTTAGGAAAGGCAGAGGAACCAGAGATCAAATTGCTAACATCCGCTGGATCATGGAAAAAGAAAGAGAATTCCAGAAAAACGTCTACTTCTGCTTCATTGACTATACTAAAACCTTTAACTCTGTGGATCACAACAAACTGTGGAAAATTCTTAAGCAGATAGGAATACCAGACCACCTTACCTGCCTCCTGAGAAATCTGTATGCAGGTCAAGAATGAACAGTTAGAACTGGACGTGGAACAACGGACTGGTTCCAAATTGGGAAAGGAGTACCTCAAGACTGTATATTGTCAACCTGCTTATTTAACTTATATGCAGAGTACATCATATAAATTGCCGGGCTGGATGAAGCATAAGCTGGAATCAAGACTGCCAGAAGAAAAGAATGCATTTGAATCAGTTCTAATGAGGTAGATGAAACTGGAGCCTATTATAGAGTGAAGTAAGTCAGAAAGAAAAACATCAATACAGTATATTAACACATGTACATGGAATTTAGAAAGATGGTAATAATGAGTCTATATGCGAGACAGCAAAAGAGACACAGATATAAAGAACAGACTTTTGGATTCTGTGGGAGATGGCGAGGGTGGGATGGTTTGAGAGAATAGCATTGAAACATGTATATTACCACATGAGAAACAGATCGCCAGTCCAGGTTCGATGCATGAGACAGGGTGCTCAGCGCTGGTGCACTGGGAGGACCCTGAGGGATGGGATGGGGAGGGAGGTGGGAGAGGGGTTCAGGATGGGGACACATGTACACACATGGCTGATTCATGTCAATGTCTGGCAAAAACCGCTACAGTATTGTAAAGTAATTAGCCTCCAATTAAAATAAATTAATTAATCAATAAAAAGAGATTGCCAGGAGAAATATCAATAACCTCAGATACCACCCTTATGGCAGAAAGTGAAGAGGCGCTAAAGAGCCTCTTGATGAAAGTGAAAGAAGAGAGTGAAAAAACTGGCTTAAAGCTCAACATTCAAAAAACAAAGATCATGGCATCTGGTCCCATCACTTCATGGCAAATAGATGGGGAAACAGTGGAAACAGTGACAGACTTTCTTTTCTTGGGCTCTAAAATCACTGCAGATGGTGACCACAGCCGTGAAATTAAAAGATGCTTGCTCCTTGGAAGAAAAGCTATGATAAACCTAGACAGCATGTTAAAAAGCAGAGACATTACTTTACCGACAAAAGTACATATAGTCAAAGCTATGGTTTTTTCCAGTAGTCATGAACAGATATGAGAGTTGGACCATAGAAAGCTGAGGGCCAAAGAATTGATGCTTTTGAACTGTGGTGTTGGAAAAGACTCTTGAGAGTCCCTTGGACTGCAAGGAGATCCAACCAGTCCATTCTGAAGATAATCAGTCCTGAATATTCACTGGAAGGAGTGGTGCTAAGCTGAAACTGCAATACTTTGGCCACCTGATGCAAAGAACCGACTCATTAGAAAAGATCCTGATTATGGGAAAGACAGGAGGAGAAGGGGACGACAGAGGATGAGATTGGATGGCATCACCGATGGACGTGAGTTTGAGCAAGCTCCAGGAGTTGGTGATGGACAGGGAAGCTTTGCATGCTGCAGTCCATGGGGTCGCAAAGAGTCGGACATAACTGAGCTACTGAACTGAACCAAATTTTCCCAGCAGTTTCCAGGGTTTTTCTTATAGTCTCTGTATATTCTAGACATTAATCCCTGGTCCCATTAGATGTTGCAAATATACTCTTATCATTTATCACTTTGCTGTTAAATTTGTCTGTGATTTAGATTTCAGAATTATCAGATCAAGCAATTAAAATAACTATGATTCAATACTCTAAGATCGTTAGAAAAACAAAGTAGACAACATGCAATAATGAATAACTAATGTAAGCAGAATGGTGGAAACGCTTAAGAAAAAATCAAAAGGAAATCTTGAAATCAGAAACACTGTAAAAGAAATGAAGAATGCCCTTGATGGACTTATCAAGTGGACTGGCTGTGGCCAAGAAAAGAAAAGAGCTTGGAAAACATGTCAATAGAACTTCCCAAATTGAAATGCAAAGAAGAAAGTGGAAAAAAGAGAACAGAACATCCAAGAACTATGAAACGGTTTCAAAAGATGAAGCATGCCCATCACTGTGACACCACAAGAAGAACAGAGAATGGAGAATAAATATTTGAAGTAATAATGGCTGGGAACTTTCCCAAATGAATGACAGATAGCAAACCACAGATCTAAGAAGCACAGAAAACACCAAGGTGGAAAAGTATCTCAAAACTACACCTACGCACTTCACATTCACGCGAGAGAAAAAGGGGAAATCTTGAAAGAAGCAAGAGAAGAAAGATGCCTTATCTAGAGAGGGAAAAGAATTAGAAGAACATGAGGCTTCTCTTCAGAAAGCGAGCAGGAGAGCGTAATGGAATATTCAAGCAGTCAAGGAAAAAGCCCACCAGCCTGTAACCTATCTCCAGCAAAATTACCCTTCAAACATGAAGATTTCCTTGGTGGGCTGGTGGTTAAGACCCCGTGCTTCCACCACAGGGGGTGCAGGTTCAATTCCTGATTGGGGAACTAAGACCCCACAGGCAGCAGGGTGTACCCCCTCCCAGAATGAAACAGAAACAAAAACTTTCTCAGACAAATGAAAATGGAAGGAATTCATCCCAGACCGGCCTTGCAGAAAAAAATGTTAAAAGAAGGAAAAAAATATATAGGTCAGAAACTTGAACCGACATTTCCTTTAAAAAAAAAAGAAAAAGTATCAAGGTAAAACAAAATACTTTATTTTTCTTATACTTAATTAGACTGATGGATAAATGTTTATTTAAAGTAAAGATACTAATAATACATTCGTGTTAATAGCATATGAATAAGTGAAATTAATGCCAACCAATTTAAAAGATATAGAAGGGAGAAATTGGAAATACTCTGCTATAAGGTACTTTTACTACATGTGACAAAGTATGTTATTTGAACACAGACTTAAATGAGTTATAAATGGAAATTCCAAACTCTAGGGGAACCCCCCCAAAATTTGTTAAAGCATAATTGATAACGTCTAAGAAAGGAGAGAAAATGGAACCATTAAAAATGCTCAGTTAAGGGGCCTCTGTGGTAGCTCAGTGGTAAAGAATCCACCTGCCGAGGCAGGAGACACAGGTTCGATCCCCTATCTGGGGAGATCCCGCACACCGCCAAGCAACGAAGCCCAGAAGCCGCAACTGCCGAAGCCCAGGTGCCCTGGACCCCGTGCTCCCGAACAAGAGAAACCACCACAAAGAGAAGCCTGCACACAGCATCCAGAGTAGCCCCTGCTTGCTGCAACTAGAGAAAAGCCCACACAGCAACAAAGACCCAGCACAGTCAAGAACAAACGTAAACAAATAGAAATGCTTTTTAAAAAGGCTCAGTGAAAACCAGAGAAGGCAGAAAAAGAGGGGGAGAAAAAAGAAACAGACCAAGGACAAAGAAGAAAAACAGTTACAAATATTGGTAGATATTAATCCAACTCTATCAATAATCACGTTAAATATGAACAATCTAAATACACGAATTAAAGAGTAGATTAAAGAAACAAGGCCCAACTGTTTGATATCAACAGAAAACCCATTTTCAATATGATGACACATATAGACTAAAAGTAAAAGAACAGAGAAAGATATATTGTGCTGCTGCTGCTAAGTCACTTCAGTCGTGTCTGACTGTGCGACCCCATAGATGGCAGCCCACCAGGCTCCCCCATCCCTGGGATTCTAACACACATCAAAAAAAAAAAAAAAAAGCTAAATACCTTTACTAATTTCAGACAAAGCAGACTTCAGAGCAAGAAATAAAGGATCTATCAAGGATAAGGATAAAGACTATCAAGGATAAAGACAGACATTACATAATGGTAAAGGGATCAATTCTTCAGAAAGATATAATAATCCTGACTGTGCATGCACCTGCCAATAGGGCATCAAAATGCACAAAATGGAGAAATGCACAAATCTGCTATTATAGTTGGAGAGTTCAGCACCACTCTTTGAGTAATTGATAGACGAAGCATACAGAAGGTCGGTAGGGATATAGTTGACATGAACAGCACTATCAGTCAACTTGATCTAATTGACATTTCTAGAATATGCCAACAACAGAGTACACACATTGTAAGCTCACATAAACACTCACCAAAACAGACCACATTCAAGATCATAAAACACACGTTAACACATTTTAAAGGATGGAAGTCATAAATGTTTCATCTCGCGCCACAGTGGCGTTAAACAGGAAATCAACAATAGAAAGATAGCTGAAAACTCCAAAAATATTTAGAGATTAAACCACACACAAATCTAAATAACACAGGGGTCAAGTAAGAAGTCTCAAGAGACACTTTTAAACAACTTCCAAATGTTGTGGGATGCAGTGAAAGTAATGCTTAGAAAGAAATATACAGAATTAAATGCAAGCATTATAAAAGAAATACCTAACATGTATATGTATGGCCGAGGCCCTTTGCTGTCCACCTAAAACAATCACAACATTGTCAATCACCTATATTCCAATACAAAATAAAAAGTTTAAAACATGCATATAAATTATTTAATTTTTAAAGAAATTTTTAAAGAAACACCTAAAATCAATAATCTAAGCATTCATCTTAGGAAGCTTGAGAAAGAAGAGCAATTTAAGCCTAAAACAAGCACAAGACAAGAAATAACAAATTAGAGCAGAACTCAATGGAATCAAAAACAGGAAAATAGTAGAGACAATCAGCAACATGAAAGCTGGTTCTTTAGAAAGATCAGTAAAATTAATAAACCGTCTAACAAAGCTAACCAAGAAAAGATGACAGAAGACACAAACCACTAATATCAGAAATGAAAGAGAGTTAATCACAACTGGTCCGTGGCCATTAAAAGAATAAGGATAATAAAGGAATACTAGAAAAACTCTGTATCCACAAATATGACAACTTAGATAAAACGGACTAATTGCTTGAAAGACACGTCTACCAAAACTCACACAAGGAGAATGCTTTGTTGTTTTCATCGCTGAGTTGTGTCCAAGTCTTTGCGACCCCATGAACTGCAGCCCACCAGGCTCCTCTGTCCATCCTAAGGAGAACAAGATCACCTAAACAGGCCTATTTTTATTTGTCAGTTATACCTCAATCAAATTGAAGAAATGAAATGTCTATTCTATCGACATGCCTATTGAAGAAATTGAATCAATAATTAAAGATCCTCCAAAAAATAAAGCACCAGACCCAGAGGATTTCACTGTTGAATTCTATCAAAGATGTAAGGAAGAAATGACATCAATTCTGTATGGTCTCTTCCAGAAAACGGAAGCAGAGGGAGTACATCCTGATTCATCTATGAGGCCCGGATCATCCTAACTCCAAAGTCATATAAAAATATTCTAAGAATGGAAAACAACAGAATATTCTCATGAAAGTAAATCATAAAATATCATCTAATTGAATCCAATAATACATAAAAGAATGATATGCCAAGTGCGTGAGTCCTCAGTCACTTCGGTCATGTCCAACTCTTTGCGACCCATAGACTGAAGCACGCCAGGCTCCGCTGTCCATGGGCTTCTCCAGGCATGAATACCGGAGGGTTTTTCCATGCCCCTCCTCCACGGGACCTTCCCGACCCAGGGATCAAACCCGCATCTCCTGTGTCTCCTGCACTGAAGGAGGACTCTTCACGCTTGAACCACCAGGGAAGCCCATGATCAAGTGGTATTTATCTTGGTATGCAACACTGGTTCAGCTCATTGAAATCAACCGAAATTGAAAATCAATTAATGTAACCCATCACATCAACAGGGTAAAGAAGAAAAATCATATGACCACATTAATTAATGCAGAAAAAGCATTTGAAAAAATCCAATACTCACTGTGATCTTTTACAATTCTCAACAAACTAGGAACAGAGAGGCGCTTCAACTTGTTAATGTGCATTTACCAAAAAAAAAAAAAAAAAAGCAGTGAACATCATACTTAAGAGTGAGAAACTAATGCTTTCTCTCTAAGATTAAGAGCTAGGCAAGGATTTCCCTCTCACTACACCTATTCAACACCACACTGGCAGTTTCAGCTATTGCGCTAAGAAAAGGAAGGTAAAATGCATAGACTGTGAAGAAGAAATAAAACTGTCTTTGTTCACAGTTGACATGATTGTCTATAATATAAAGAAAACCCCAAAGAATTCACATACACACACACACACACACACACANAGTTTCAGCTATTGCGCTAAGAAAAGGAAGGTAAAATGCATAGACTGTGAAGAAGAAATAAAACTGTCTTTGTTCACAGTTGACATGATTGTCTATAATATAAAGAAAACCCCAAAGAATTCACATACACACACACACACACACACACACACCTGGGACTATAAATAAGTGTAGCAAGGTCAAAGCATACAATTTTAAAATACAAGTCATTTGCTTTCCTTATGAAAGCATAAACAACTGGCATGTTTTAACGTGGATGAGCGTGTGATAACTTTTAACATTCATTTTTATTTATTTGTGTGGGTGTGCATGAGCACTCAGTCCTGTCTGATTCTGAGACCCATGGACTGTAGCCCGCAAGGCTCCCCTGTCCATGGAATTTTCTAGGCAAGAAGACTGGAGCTGGTTGCCAACTCCTTCTCCAGGGGGTCTTCTCGACCAAGGGATCAAATCCAAATCTCCTGTGTCTCCTGCATTAGCACGCAGGTTCCTTACCAGCTGAGCCACCAGGAAGCCTAGGATTTATTGATTTATGTGGCTGCACTGTCTTAGTTATGGCACACAGGATCTTCCATCTTCATGTGGCATCTGGTTTCTTTTAGTTGGGGCATGTGGGATCTAGTTCCCTGAGCAGGGATCGAATCTGGGCCCCCTGCACTGACAGTGCAGACTCTCAGCCACTGGGCCACCAGGGAAGTCCCAGCGATTTGAACTTGAAATGAAAAACACAACATCATTTACAATGGCACCAAAAAATGAAATACTTAGGCATAAATTGAACAAAACATGTTCAGGATCTATACATGCAGAAAACTATAGAACTCTGATGAAGAGATCAAAGGATATCTAAATAAATGGTGGGTATTCTGTGTTAAACAATTACTTATAATTACTCAATATTTGGGGATGTTCAGTTTAGTTCNAATGAAATACTTAGGCATAAATTGAACAAAACATGTTCAGGATCTATACATGCAGAAAACTATAGAACTCTGATGAAGAGATCAAAGGATATCTAAATAAATGGTGGGTATTCTGTGTTAAACAATTACTTATAATTACTCAATATTTGGGGATGTTCAGTTTAGTTCAGTCGCTCAGTCATGTCCAACTCTTCATGACCCCATGAGCACAGCACACCAGGCTTTCTGTCCATCACCAACACCCGGAATTTACTCAAACTCATCTCCATTGAGTCGGTGATGCCATCCAACCATCTCATCCTCTGTTGTCCCCTTCTCCTCCTGCCTTCAATCCTTCCTAGCATCAGGGTCTTTTCTAATGAGTTAGCAAAATGGCTGTCTGGGTAGGCCTTACAAATAGCTGTGAAAAGAAGAGAGTCGAAAAGCAAAGGACAAAAGGAAAGATATAAGCATCTGGATGCAGAGTTCCAAAGAATAGCAAGAAGAGATAAGAAAGTCTTCTTCAGTGATCAATNGGTATAATAACAAAGATCCCACTCTCTTTTTTTTCTTTTCACAGTTTGAAGTAAAACAATGTTATCATGTTAAAAACAATTTTTCTAACACATTATGTAATCTGTAGAAAGATTGATGTATAGAAACTAATTTTCTTATGTAATTAACAGAATCAGATCTTAAGGGCAATGTTTGTGAAAATAAATTGTAACACACACACACAAAAGAAACTCATGCCACATTACAGCAGTTACTCGCAGAAGCTGTTCTCTTTACATAGTGTGGGGTTGAGGGTGGAGGTCAGAGGTGCTGGAGAGGTCTTAGACTGTGTAATGTGACAAGGCACTTCTTGACACAAGGTTGGGCAGGATGTGTGTGAGCAGGAGGTGGGGAAGGGGGTGGTTGTGTGAGGAGATTGATGAGCAGTACCTGTGGGGAGGTGATCCAGAAAGATGGTCTACTGAAGCAAAGGACACATGCGTGCTGACTCGTCTTACCGTCTCCTATCTCGCTGACGCTTATCCTCGGGTCCTTCCTGGCTTCAAGTTACCACCTTCACAGTTTTATCACAGGATCTGTCATAGTGCACATAAGTCTGCCTCACTCCTACAGCTGAGGAGTCCTTGAGGGCAGCTACACTTTCTCATCCCTTTCCTCTCGTTTCCAGAACTGACTGCTTCCCTAGCGCCTGGAGCCTCTGAGTAATGCTTAACCATTTCTGGAACAGACGGATCGCTGTTTCACACTGTGAAATAGCACCTGAGTCACATGAGTAGGGCAGCCCTCTTCACAGAGATCATTAGACAGAAGAGTCAGCCAAGAGTCACAGTCCATGGGAAGACGGGGGCAGTGGAGTGCAGCGTGAATGGGGACTTTTGTCCTATGTCACTAATAGGCTTTATGACTTCAGGTGATGGAAATGAATTGGGAGAATGGCATTGGAAAATTAGGGAGCTTTGGAAAATTAGGAAGCTTTGGCATTTGGAAAATTAGGGAGCTTTCACTGAGAAAAAATAATATTTTATTTGAAAGTGAGTATAAAAATACATGCTCATAAAATTTTAATAATTGTTAGAATGACATTTTATATATACTGAAGAATATACTGGAGAATAAAAAAAAAATAGGTGAAATGAATCAGACAGAAACATGCCTCTCTAACAGAGATAATGCAGTGTTCAAGGTGAAATGTTTTTTACACCAGTTTCCCTCTTGTACTGAAATAGGTCCGAGTGGCAGGCTGTGGGACCCACAGTGGGAGGCCTTGGAGTTTCCGGAGGCAGACCTGGGTTCGAACCATCTAGCTGTGTGTCTGTGTGAATGACACTCGAGATTCCCTCACACAGAGTTTGTATGTATATAACACTGAACTTCAGGGCTGCGCTAAGGGTCTAGGTGGAGAGTGTGCCACATACCAAGGACTCAGTAACAGGCAGGTCTGTTTCCTACACTGTCCAGTGTAGTCCTCAGCTCTAGAACTTTCCTCTGGGGCATCTCACCTTCTCTTGCACCCTGGTCGGTGTTACTGTGGAGGGTGGGTTCACTGGCCCCGGTTCACAGAGTTGTGAGTGAAAGTGCGATGGAAACTTCCCCAGACTCCTGTGCAGTGATGGAGCAGCAAGTCTGAGTTCTAAGCACTGGACACTAGGTGTCTCTCTCGTGCTGGCTTTCAGCCTGGACCCCCTGGGCTGCTTTGGGCTTGACCTGCACTGGATATGTGACTCTTCTGCATCTCTGGCCTGCACTGCACATCTTCCGTGATGTCCGTGCCAGCTTCCCGCTGACCCTTGCCTCTGTTCAAACCTCCCTGATGCCTCAGCCCAAACCTCCCTGCTGCCTCAGCCCCTGTTCTCTCCATGTCACTGCTCCCCAGAGCCCCACAATTTAGCTCTTTCTTTTTTTTCCCAAAGAAGTGTCTCACAGTGTCACGTACCTCGATATCCACACATAGTCCTCTTAACTGACTCCATCCAAAGTATTTCATTGACTCACTGATTCATTGACTGATGTTTATAGAGTTTGTGTTCTGTGTGTGGCCTAGGCTCACCTTATGCTTTGGTGTAAAAACACAAGGTTTTGTCCCTGGTGATTTAGAAGACTCTGAAGAAAATTAAAATTTCCTAAGACATACAAAAAGATCTCTTCAGCCACTAGAGTGTGTATGCCAGACAATTAAAAAAAATATCCATTTTCTGCCTTTGGAAAGGATAACTGCAGGAGATGCAAGAGACATGGGTTCAATCCCTAGGTCAGGAAGATCCCCTGGAGTAGGAAATGGCAACCCACCACTGTGTTCTTATCTGGAAGATTCCATCCGCCCAGGAGCCTGGCAGGCTATAGTCCATGGTGCCGCAAAGACTCGGACATGACTGAGCATATAATAACTGCATTCTGTTGTGGGTGCTTTGGGGAGAGAGGACACACTGACGTCTATTGAGAGGGAAGAAAAAGCAGCAGAATGAGGACTTGCGTGTAGGACAATGAGAGTGTGGGTAGAGCAGGACTCAACTGCGAAACGGGGACAGAAGTCAACAAAGGATGGGCTTGGCTAGGCAGTGCTGGGTCCTTCCCCTGATGGGTCTGTTGGTTGGTGATCTATCACTGGGAATGGGCATCCCATTCATGTGTGTGAGCCCTGTGGTTCTGGGATGGCCCGGGTGAGGGGTCATTATCGTTACTAAGTGGAGACATTATTGTGCTTTGTTCCAAGCCCTCTGCAACTGATGACCACAATGGAGATAGTGACCATATTTGTAGCTTCATCACCCTGCCTATACCGGAAGGTATTTTTAGCCTATTTTACCCTATCGCCTGTTAAGTTGGGAGCCAGTGTTATGCCCCATACCTTGAGCATGACACATGTTTTGGCTAACCTACACATATGCTTCTCTCTGTGAGCTCGTGTGTCCTTTCCACTTATGGGATGGGCAGACAGGAGCTTCTATTTTGCCAGGAGTAGACTCCATGGTATGATGTATAAGCAGTGTGCTCAGCACTGTGGAACAAAAGGAAAGAAGGAAGAAGCCTTGGCTCCCTTGATTCCTATTTATAGGGCAGAAGAAATAAGGTAGGTTCACTGTGCAGTGTCAGTTCAGGGAGTGAATGCACTTGGTAAAGGATTCGTCTGCTTGAGACAGTCATAGGAACTGTGTAGGTCTCTTCACTCCAGATATGGCTCAACTCTGTTTTAATACATTTTTGACCTGATCTCATGGGATATGTGTGAAACAAAAAGGTCATTTTCTAAATTTCTTGGAAAAGTCAAATGTCCTCTGCAAAGTCTTTTGTTGATAGGTGACGTTACACAGAGGGAAAATCATAGGCTGCTGGCTTGATGGGTTTCTAGCTGAACACCTGCAGGTACAAGGTGTTAATCCGACGATGAGGATGAGTATTCCGGCTTCATCCTGGATCCTGTTCTGTTGGGTACATTCATCAGGGAGTTGGATAAAGATCCTGGGGACACTCTTGTCACATCCGTGAGTGATGCAGAGTGAACAGGATTAATAAAGAAACAAAATGACAGAATCAGATGATGAAAGAGGCCTCAACATGCTAGACAGATGAACCAGTCTTAAAGAAGCTTGATGGGAATAAATGTGATTTGTTGTTGTTGTTGCTTTAGTATTGTTGCCTCAACTTTAGAAGCATAATAGAACAAAATAAGCAAAGACACACCAGGATGTGATAGTTTAAAACATGTATTTATGAACACATAATTACACTACTCAGAACACATGCAATTGTATAATTAATGTAATACTTCAAAACAATATTTTACAGAGGGACACGGCTAAATAGATGAGACACTGGTTCGCCTGTTTGTGGTCTAGGTCAGCAATCATTCAAATAGCAACGGCCTGAATCTTGGAGGACTGTTTCATTTTGTCCTCTTTGAGACTTGTATTTTGGTGATGACAGTCTCAAAGTCAGCCTTATTTGTTCTGAAAATAGCTGGCCAGGAAAGTCTGCCTGAGTAAGAAATCTTATATTTCCCTGGGTAAAGCTCGTAGTAGCTTGTCTGCAGTGGTATGACAGCTGCAAGTGTCAGTCTTGTCATTCACGAGGTCACATACTTCTAAACATCACCAACTTGTATTTTGGTGATGACAGTCTCAAAGTCAGCCTTATTTGTTCTGAAAATAGCTGGCCAGGAAAGTCTGCCTGAGTAAGAAATCTTATATTTCCCTGGGTAAAGCTCGTAGTAGCTTGTCTGCAGTGGTATGACAGCTGCAAGTGTCAGTCTTGTCATTCACGAGGTCACATACTTCTAAACATCACCAAACAAAACTGCCCTGTTCTTGCCGTTGACTTTCTGTCTTTGTGAATCAAAGTAACTTCAGCACTGAATGTGTCTGCAATTAGGTAGCACTTTTGGAATCACTTTCATGAGAGGAAGCAATGATACAGATCCCTCACTTTGCAATATTTTCTTGAATCCACTGCAAACTGTAGGGTCTGCGTGTAAAGTATCCTCAGGAATATTTTAAAAAATATCTGTATCTGAGAAGTGTATATCTGCCCTAGTTACTGAAGTCATAGTGGTCACAAGTTTTATAGAAATCGGGGTATGGGTCACATTTTGGTGTTTGTTTCTTTGTTGTTTTTTTTTTTTAATTGAGTATAGTTGATTTACCATATTAATTTCAGATGTACAACACAGTGATTCAACATTTTTATAGATTATACTCCTTTGAAAGTTATTACAGAATAATTGCTATATTTCCCTGTGCTGTATGGTATATTCTAGTCGCTTATTTATTTTATACATAGTCTTTTGTGCTTCTTAATCTCCTACCCCTGTCTTGTCCATTCTCCCATTTTCCTCTCCCCACTGGTAGCCTATAGTTTGTTCATTATGTCTGGTATATATATTAGTTTGTTCATTATATCTGGTATATATATTAGATTGTTCGTTATATCTGTGAGCCTGTTTCTGTTTTGTTATATTCACAGTTTGTTGTGTTGTTTTCTTTACAATTCCACATGTAAGTGATATCATACAGTGTTTACTTTCTATGTCTCATTTATTTTACTAAGCATAATCTCTACGTTCATCCATGTTGTTGCAAATGGCAGACTTTCATTGTTTTATGTCTAAGTAGTGTTCCATTGCATATATGCACCACATTTTCTTTATCTGTTCATCTGTTGATGGGCACTTAGGTGGCTTCTGTATCTTGGCTATTGTTGATAGTGCTGCTGTTAACCAGAGGTCACCTGTATCTTAGAGTTTTATTTAATTTCATCTCCACTCGGATGTGGGAGTTTTAGTTTTTTTTGCAGATCCTCCATGCTATTTTCCATTAGTGGCTGTGTCAATTTATGTTCCCACCAACAATACATGAGGGTTTCCTTTTTTCTGCATCCTCTTGAGCGTTTGCTATTTACGTTCCTTTTGATGATGGCCATCCTGACAAGTGTGAGGTGATATCTCACTGTGGTTTGACCTGCATTTCCCTAATGATTAATGTGATGCTGAGCATCTTTTCATGTGCCTGTTGGCATCTATATATCGTCTTTGGAAAAATGTCGATTCAGATCTTCTGCACATTTTTAAATAGAGTTTTTTGTTCTTTTGATATTGATCTATATGGGCTATTTATAACCTTTGTATATTAACCTCTACTGAATGAGAGAAAATATTTGCAAATGTTTCTTTTTTTTTTTCCTTCTATTTGGGGAACAGAAACACTCCTTTGGATGATGATGCAGTTTTGCAAGTATTGATTTTGATGAGAGGTTTCGCTGGGGCATCCTTATTTCCTCACAGTCACTCCACATGACACGCCCAGCTTCATCTCTTAAACCTCCACAGTCTCTACTCCAGTATCCTGGTTTCTGAACTCCGTGGTGATCACCTTGCTCAGATCCAGACCCGTCACGTTACTGCTTTTCAGGACACATCCTGGCTGAGCTGCTGCTGAACTGAGTGGTCCTAGCTTGGTGGAGGCTATTGGGCTAGTGGGGCACGAGAATGAAAGCTACTTACTTTAAGAATAGAAATTTTATGAATTACAGCAAAAGAAAAAGCCAAACTAATGTTCAATTAAAAAATGAGGGAGACTTAGCAGGAATGTTTGTGAAACGTTTTAGAGGCTATTAGGAAGAATCTTCTCAAAACAAATGCACTGTGTAATGTGGCTGCAAACCCATGGTTGTGTCACGCAGTGTCAGCCGAAGTGCATCAGAGTCAGGAAGTCAGGACCCACACCCTGTGAGTCGATCGGTTCACTCCTTTCAGTGTTTTTGTTTCAGCTTTTAGCAATGCAACTTTCTTTTTAAAATAGCATTTATTATTTCCTTTTATTACCAACTAGTGTATTTTAACTGTAAAAAATCTGTAAAGTACAGAAAAATCCATCAAGTAAAAAGTTATCTGTGATTCTATCCGTTGGAGAGAACCACTGTTAAAGTCTTGTCACATGATCTTCCTGAACATACACAGATACATACACATAAATGGTCTTATTATACATTTTGGTAAGATCCTTTATTTCCTCTTTACAACATAGTAAACATCTGAATGCCATTCAGTTACTTCTTCAATGTACTTTAAAATTTTATCATGTAAGTATGCTATACATGCTAGGTGTGCTGTACATTTATTATTTTTGAAAACTGTAAGTAATTCTGTGATGACATTATTGTAGATAAATGTTTCTTCATATACCTGATAATTTCCTAAAGAAAACGCTTAGAAGTGTAAATTCCGGATAAAAGGGGTGTTATCATTCTTTAAGAGGTACATGGATGAATGAAGTATGTTCAGAAGAGAGTGACTTTATTTCATGAAGGGACTAGAGGGACTAGAAATGATGTCATTGGGAATAGTTGCAAGAGAATAGTTGAAAATCATTGTAAGAGAAAAAATGGTGATTCAAAGCTTCACATATTTCAGGTCTGTCACAAAGAGAAGAGGAAATACATGACTCAGAAATATAATACCAAGAACTTGAAGCTAGAGGGAGACACAGATAGTTTGATGCAGGATGCTCATTACTGCCAGAGCTGCCGAGACCCAGCTGAGAGGGACTCAAGGGGAAGTGCCCTCACCTTGGGGGCATCTTCATAGGCTGATGGCCACTTGGGAGAGATGGGGGTCACAGGTGTTCAGGGCCAACAGTGGGGTGGGCTCTTCTAACCTTGTGAGTCAACGATTTGTCCTAGGCAGAGAGTTTTCTTAATAAATGGATCCCTGATTAGATCATGCCAATAGGCTTTTGGGAAAAATAGAAAGCTGCAAAGCTGGCTTATTTCAGAATTCAGGTGTATTTTCTTTCTAAAATAATTTTAGTGGAAATATTTCTTGTAAAATAATTGATCATTTCCATCATCACTGTGTTCATTATCATCTGGATTTTAAAAATTTATAATACATGTATGTACATACATATGATACATATACGCAGATATCTATGATATATCTATATCTATATATAATCTGTAATGGGATGCCTAACTGAGTGTCCCATTTATGGTGGTTTTCCCCCCATTTATTTTAGGGAGAGAGCTGTCAGAGGTCATGTTTGTAAGAAACGCCGCGGGAAGAAAAAGCCACCTCTAAGGACTGTCAATGGAAACCTTTATTAGGCGGTCGCTCTCGGGCAGAACTCCCGGGGACAAGCGGGCAAGGGAACAAAGAGAGTCTGCGAGGTATGGGGGCGGCGACGGGGGTTTTATAGTCAGGGCTGGCGTTTAAGCCAGGCCCTCCCACATGAGGTAGGCAGCGTGGGCTGATTGGCGTCTAAGGGCTCCGTGTCGGCACTTGATTGGGCCAGGCCATGGGGTTGGTTCCTGGAAGTTTGACCCGCTTCCCGTTCCTGTTTGGACGGTGGCCTTCTACGACCCTTTTTCTGGGGCTTTTTGTTGCGACATGCCCAAACATACCCGACCTCTCATCCCGGCCCTTTTGGTATAGGACAAGGGGCGCCGACTCTCTCTCTGGCTACTTCCTGCTGGACAGGGGCGGCGAGGGGTAGGGTGTGGTGGCCAGGATGACAAGGTGTCCGTCATGGGGCATTGGTTGGCAGCTCCTGATATTGCTGTCGCAGCACCATCAGTTGGATCGTGTTGAGCCGGTTTTTGATAAAGGCTAACAGTCTGTTTAAGAGACAAGGCCCAAAGGTTAACAGTAGCAGAAGGATTATGAGTGGCCCCATCAAGGAAGAGAGCAGGGTGGTTAGCCAGGGGGATTGTTGGAACCATGACTCGAACCAGCCCTGCTGGGCTTAATTGCTGTCGCAGCACCATCAGTTGGATCGTGTTGAGCCGGTTTTTGATAAAGGCTAACAGTCTGTTTAAGAGACAAGGCCCAAAGGTTAACAGTAGCAGAAGGATTATGAGTGGCCCCATCAAGGAAGAGAGCAGGGTGGTTAGCCAGGGGGATTGTTGGAACCATGACTCGAACCAGCCCTGCTGGGCTTCTCGTTCTCTCTTTCTGCGTTCTAGCCCCTCTCTTACCTTGGCCATGGATTCTCTTACCACCCCCGTATGATCTGCGTAGAAGCAGCACTCTTCTTTTAGGGCTGCACACAGCCCCCCTTGTTGCAAAAAGACCAGGTCTAGACCTCGTCTATTTTGCAACACCACCTCAGATAAAGAGGTCAGAGGTTTTTCCAGGGCCATCATAGATTTTTTTATGCGGGTGATGTCTTCATCGATAGCTGCCCTTAGAGAGGTCAAGCCTTGGTTTTGCACGGACAGTGATGTAATCCCGGTGCCTGCTCCTGTCACTCCCAGGGCGAATAGAGTTGCCAGAGTGATGGCCGTGACTGGCTCTCTTTTATGCCAGAGAGGTGGAGTTCTTTTTTCCCAGAAGTCGTACAGCTCTTGTTCTGGATGATACAGGATTTGGGGCATCACTGTCACTAGAACACAAAATTCGGTACTCTGATTGAAAACGGAGGCATGTAAGCAAGGTGTCAACCCAGTATGGGAACAAACCCACCAATCTCATTCATGGACCTGACATTCCAGGTTACTATGCAATATTGTTCTTTACAGCATTGGATCTTGCTTCTATCATCTTCTTCACTTTCTGCCATAAGGAGGGTATCATCTACTTATTGATATTATTGATACTTCTGCCAGAAATCGTGATTCCAGCTTCTGCTTCATCCAGCCCAACATTTTGCATGATGTACACTGTACTTAGTTTAAACAAGCAGGGTGACAATATATTGTCTTGACATTCTCCTTTCCCAATCTAGAACCAGTCTGCTGTTCCTTGTCCAGTTTTAACTGTTGCTTCTTGACCTGTACACAGATTTCTCAGGAGAGAGGTAAAGTAGTCTGGTGTTCTCATCTCTTTAAGAATTGTCCACAGTTTGTTGTGATCCACATAGTCAATAAAGGAGAAGTAGATGTTTTTTCTGGTACTCTCTTGCTTTTTCGATGATCCAGTGGATGTTGGCAATTTGATTTCTGGTTTTCTGCCTTTTCTAAATCCAGTTTTAACATCTGGAAGTTCACAGTTCATGTACTATTGAAGCCTGGCTTGCAGAATTTTGAGCATTACTTTGCTAGCATGTGAGATGAGTGCATTTCCTTTATGGATAGGAGAAAAAAACATTACTATCTATTTATTTAATTAGCTGAATAAATTACCTTAGCTGATTCATTCTGGTTGAATGATTCTCTAAGTCATGATTTTAAATAATATTTATTGGTATTTTTTAACACTTAGGTTTCTTTGAATCTACTCAACCAACTAATATTCCAGAACAATATAATTTTTCCTAACTAGAAAATTTTGAATTTTGTTATAATTGAAATATTTAAGAGAATTCATAACTCAGAATAGCTCAGTCACATGCTCAGTTGTGCCTAACTCTTTGCAACCCCATGGATGGTGGCCCACCAGGCTCCTCTGTCCATGGAATTTTTCAGTCAATAATAGAATGGGTTGCTATTTCCTACTCCAGGAGATCTTCCCAACCCAGAGATTGAATCCACATCTCTTGTGTCTCCTGCATTGGCAAGTGGATTCTTTATCACAGAGCCACCAAGGAAGCCCCATGTTACACTTGATCTTAGCCAAAAGGCTCAGAATACAAGGATGCCATAATGATAATGATGGCTATAATTCAAAACACAAGAAACAGGTTTTGGAGAGGATGTTGATAAAAGGAAACTTTGATAGACTGTTGGTTGGTGGGGGATAATAAATTAGAAATACAAGATTAAGGGAGGAGCAAGCTAACTGGTACCAAGATCTCTGCAGGGAACACAATATACTTATATACTTAGTCTAACTGAAGTTAATATTTTTATTAACTTACCTCAAAGGTATGAGAGCAACTGCACATTACATACAGAGGACTCTCCCTGGGAGATCTTTTGGTTCAACTAAGTAGAAAATGTTGAGACATCTTTTGAGCAGTTGAAGGATTGCAGAGGAGATTGTGGTGTTTTTACCTTTTGTCATTACAAATTTTTATGAATACAAGTTTCAAATGGATACAATTTGCATAAATTAGGGGAAATGAAATATTATGTTACTACCCTATATATGGTTTACTTTTCCAGATAGCAACTCTTAGACTCCAGAGTTTGAACGTAGTCTCAAACTAATAAAAAAACAAATCTCACAGTCTCTCTTGAGAGCATGTATTGTATCTTATGGTTACTGAGTACTACAGATTGTGGTTGTCCAAAAGAAATCTTTTTGTCTTCTCAAAATTTAAATATTTCTCTTCTTATAATTTCTTTAAATGAAATTGTTGGAGAAATTATTTGAAGTTTATTCTTTTATAAAATTTATTTTCTTCTACTTCTTGTCTATTTGTATAGCTCCTTGTTATATTTTTATGTATTTCAGTAATTCTGGACACTCTGAATAGTTGGATGTAAATTTTAATCTTTTTAAACTTGACATAGGACTTGAAATTATCAGCCATTTGATCAAATAGCTATGTCCTTTATTACCCAGGTCTTCCACATTTTGTTCCTGATGTATGTTACTGCCATATCTGACTAAGCTTTTTCTCTTATAATATATGTATTTCATTTCTTAATGTCGTTTTAGTAAACATTTTAAAGATCTTTGATATAATTTTGTGTTTACTATGGATATGAAAATTGCTTCACTTTTTAAATGGATACTAATAATATGTAGTAACCAGATGTCATTTTATTTTAAAATGAGATTACAATGAAATAGGTTAATTGGAAAAAACCCAAATCTATTACTTTTAGTTCTTTCATCACTGTGGACTTTATAACATCATCAACTAGTATTTCATTTCTCAACACTGAGTTTGGGAAAAATATTATAGCTCATGTAGGTGAAATCCTTACTTGAAACATCTGGTATATTATGAAACATATGATATAATATTCAAAAAAGTCACAGTGTATGAATTGAGAAAAATAATTACCTAGAAGTACAATAAGATTAAATAGCATTGAATCAAAACATTTACTCTTAAATTTCATCTGATGTGATAGTTTAAATGTGAAAGCTATTATCAGTACACAGATGTTATAGCAAGATAAATTTTAAGAATTTGGAAGTAAGATGTCTCTAAAAACAACATGCAATGGTTCAGAGCAGAAATATGTAAATTAACTTTAGAGGCATTCCATATCCCTCAAAGGCTCAATGTAAGAAATGCCGCAGGAAGAAAAAGCCACCTCTAAAGACCGTCAATGGAAACCTTTATTGGGGCGGTCGCTCTCGGGCAGAACTCCCAGGAACAAGCGGGCAAGGGAACAAAGGGAGTCTGCGAGGTATGGGGGCGACGGGGGTTTTATAGTCAGGGTTGGCGTTTAAGCCAGGCCCTCCCACATGAGGTAGGGAGCGTGGGCTGATTGGAGTCTAAGGGCTCCAATCGGCACTTGATTGGGCCAGGCCATGGGGTTGGTTTCTGGAAGTTTGACCCGCTTCCGGTTCCTGTTTGGACGGTGGCCTTTTACGATCCTTTTTCTGGGGCTTTTTGTCGCGACATGTCCAAACATACCCTATCTCTCATCCTGGCCTTTTTGGTATAGGACAAGGGGCGCCGACTCTCTCTGGCTACTTCCTGCTGGACAGGGGCGGCGAGGGGTAGGGTGTGGTGGCCAGGATGACAAGGCGCCCGTCATGGGGCATTGGTTGGCAGCTCCTGATATTGCTGTGGCAGCACCATCAGTTGGATCATGTTGAGCCGGTTTTTGATAAAGGCTAACAGTCTGTTTAAGAGACAAGGCTCAAAGGTTAACAGTAGCAGAAGGATTATGAGTGGCCCCACCAAGGAAGAGAGCAGGGTGGGATTGTTGGAACCATGACTCGAACCAGCCCTGCTGGGCTTCTCGTTTTCTCTTTCTGCATTCTAGCCCCTCTCTTACCTTGGCCATGGATTTTCTTACCACCCCCGTATGATCCGCGTAGAAGCAGCACTCTTTTTTTAGGGCTGCACACAGCCCCCCTTGTTGCAAAAAGACTGGGTCCAGACCTCGTCTATTTTGCAACACCACCTCAGATAAAGGGGTCAGAGATTTTTCCAGGGCCATCATAGATTTTTTTATGCGGTTGATGTCTTCGTCGATAGCTGCCCTTAGAGAGGTCAAGCCTTGGTTTTGCATGGACAACGATGTAATCCCGGTGCCTGCTCCTGGCGCTCCCAGGGCGAATAGAGTTGCCAGAGTGATGGCCGTGACTGGCTCTCTTTTATGCCAGAAAGGCGGAGTTCTTTTTTCCCAGAAGTCGTACAGCTCTTGTTCTGGATGATACAGGATTTTGGGCATCACTGCCACTAGAACACAAAATTCGCTACTCTGAAAACGGAGGCATATAAGCAAGGTGTCAACCCAGTATGGGAACAAACCCACCAACCTCTTGCCTCAGGCACACTCCATGTTGAAGTATTTAGCTTTGTAAGGTTAGCAGTTTGGGCACATAAGGGAGTCTTTTTGGGTGGAATTGTGCCAAGGCAGAGCCCTTTTCCCCATATTTTTTTTAGAGTGAGCCCAACCCTAGATTTTTCCCAGTGACATTGAGGAGGGTTTTTTCCGGTGTATAGGTTGTAAGACATATTTAGGCCTATTGCCTCATAATAAGGAGGATAGAGTATAGCAGAGCCAACAGGACTGAATGGCGTCTGGGTCTGAGTGATTTACGGCAGCGTAGGCTTCTTTAATCATGGTCCATTGAGGGTCTCGGCCCCCTAAGGAGTTTGTGTGGTCAAGGGAGCCCGTGGGTTCAGGTGGAAAAGAGGATGTGGGAGCCGGGGTTGTTGAGTGGGTGGCCGCGGCGGCCTTTTTAACTGGGTTTGGACCTATACTGAATATTTGTATTGGCTCCAAAATTTGGCTTATACAGTATGGGGTCCCGTCCAGCGAGGCTGTAGCGGGCGGGGACTTAGAACTTTTAGCAGTACCTGATCTCCTGGGGCTAGAGGCTGAAGCGGTCCCTCGCCGTCGGTTGGTTGTGGCAAGATCCGGTCTGCCTGTTCCCTCAGCAAGGAGCGTAGGAGGGAGAAGAGGGGGAGGTATCCTGCAAGTGGGGGTGCCTCTCTCTCCGGGAGGTGAGTCAGGAGGTCGGGCCTGCCGTAAAGTAGTCCAAAGGGGGTCAGACCTGTTTTTGAGTGTGGCGTGGTGCGAATACGAGTAAGCGCCAGAGGAAGTGGGTCAGCCCAGGACAGCCGCAGCTCTGAAGCAAGCTTGGTCAGGTGCGTCTTGATGTTGCCGTTCACCCGCTCTGCCTTGCCCGACGATTGAGGCCGATATGGGATGTGGAGGTGCCAGGTGATGCCAGGGCCGCAGCCACCTGTTGAGAGATCTGTGAAATGAATGCAGGCCCATCGTCAGACTGGAGAGAGGTCGGCAACCCAAATCTGGGAATGAGATGAGTCGTCAAGACCTCTGAGCATGAGTGGGCTGGGTGTTTTGAAGAAAGGGGGAGAGAGGGCAACGAGGAAAGCGGGTTTAATTGTGGAGAACGACCCACAGAGACCTGTGGATTATCCAGAAACACCAGGTGAAACTGCTGGAGTCTAGACTCGCTGAGGTCAGAGAGAAATCTAGAGGCTAAAAGGTTGCCAGGGCGATGGGGTGAGAAGATGGTCAGGGTTGGCCATGAATCAGCTTTTTAGCATCAGCGTACAATGTTGTTGCCGCTGCCAGTGCCCACAGGCAGGGGAACCATCCCCTGGCTGTGGGGTCAAGTTGTTTGGATATGTAAGCAATAGGCAGCATTTCAGAGCCAACTGGCTGCACTAAGGCCCCAAAGGCTATCCCTCCCTTTTCATCAGTATAATTGTTTGGATATGTAAGCAATAGGCAGCATTTCAGAGCCAACTGGCTGCACTAAGGCCCCAAAGGCTATTCCTCCCTTTTCATCAGTATATAGATGGTGTGGGTAATTGGGATTAGGGAGAAAGAGAAGGGGTGCAGCCAGTAGGGTGGAGTGTAAAGCGTGAAAGGCCTGAGTCACTTCGGCGGGGGAAGACAGCGGTCCTGTGGGAGTTTGTTTAGCAGCAACATATAGAGGTTTGGCCAGGGTGGCGTAATTTGGGACCCAGTGTTGGAAGAATCCTGNTGGGTAATTGGGATTAGGGAGAAAAAGAGGGGGTGCAGCCAGTAGGGTGGAGCATAAAGCACGAAAGGCCTGAGTCACTTCGGTGGGGGAAGACAGCGGTCCTGTGGGAGTTTGTTTAGCGGCAGCATATAGAGGTTTGGCCAGGGTGGCGTAATTTGGGACCCAGTGTCGGAAGAATCCCGTCAGCCCTAAGAAGGACAATATTTGGTCTCCGTTGGCCGGAGGGCAGATAGATCTGAGGAGGCTACACCGGTCTGCTGTCAGGGGCTTAGTGGTGGGGGTGATTTGGAGGCCTAGATAGACAACGGAGGTCTGAGTTAGCTGAGCCTTAGATTGCGAGGCTCTGTAGCCCTGAGAACCAAGGAAGTTAAGGAGAGTTGCAGTATGTTGTTGGGAGGTCTCTTCCGAGGGGCTGCAAAGGAGCAGGTCGTCTACGTATTGGAGGAGGGTGTTAGGGTGAAGCGAACACCTGGCCAGGTCCCAGGACAGGGCCTGTCCAAAGTAGTGGGGACTGTCTCTGAACCCCTGAGGGAGTGCAGTCCATGTGAGTTGTGTGGTCAGCTGGGTGTCGGGGTCAGTCCAGGTGAAAGCAAAGAGGAATTGGCAGTCGGGGTGGAGTGGGATGGTAAAAAAGGCATCTTTGAGGTCAATAACGGTGAAATGGGAGGTATTAGGGGGTATGGAAGAAAGGAGGGTGTAGGGGTTAGGGACAAGTGGATGGGCAGGGACCACTGCCGCGTTAATCAGGCAGAGATCCTGCACTAGTCGGTAGTCTCCCGAGGCCTTTTGAACAGGAAGGATAGGCGTGTTACAGGGGGAAGTCATGGGGATCAGAAGGCCCTGCCCCATGAGGCGGTCTATGATGGGTTTTAGCCCCCTGAGGTTACGGGTAGATAAAGGAAACTGAGGCCGGGCTGGGAAACGGGTGGGGTCCCTTAGCCGGATGAGGACTGGAGGGTGGTGCCGGGCCACCACCGGGACTAACTAAAAAGGAGTGGGCAAACAGGCAGGAGTCTAGTTGACAGGGTAGTGGCTGGGTTTGGAGTGGGCGCAAGGATTGGCAGTCAATTCCCATAACCGAAACCTGGGAAGGACGTAGAATGCCCCCGAAGGAGAGAAGGACCGAATAGGTAGCCCCCGTATTAACCAGAAAGTTGATGGACTTACCCGCTACCTGGAGCGTTACCCTGGGCTCGGCTTGGGTTATCAGGGTCCCTGAGTCGGCGGCATCAGTCATCGTCGAAGCTCAGCAGCTCCAAGGCCGGAGGAGGGCAAAAGGTCTCCTTAGAGCGCTCTGGTCCCCGGCCCCTAGAGGTCGGGGCCCAAGAGGCCTGGGGACAATCGCTAGCCCAGTGTCCTCGCTGCTTGCATTTTGGACACGGCTTGGAGGGAAGCCTCGGATTGGGACACATCTTAGCCCACTGTNGCCTTAGAGCGCTCTGGTCCCCGGCCCCTAGAGGTCGGGGCCCAAGAGGCCTGGGGACAATCGCTAGCCCAGTGTCCTCGCTGCTTGCATTTTGGACACGGCTTGGAGGGAAGCCTCGGATTGGGACACATCTTAGCCCACTGTCCTTCCTTGCCACACTTGAAGCAGGCCCCCAGAGGGGGGTTTTGGGACCCTGAGCCTGCTGCCAGCCGTAGGGCTGCTACCAAGGCCTGGGTTTGTTGGTTTAGGAGGCTCACCTGAAATTCGGCCTTTTGTTTAAGCCTTGCCTTTCGGCTGGCCTCAGCAGCTTCCTCGCAGGCGTTGTACACTTTAAAGGCCATTTTTACACCTCGAGCCCCACGTTGGGCGCCAGATGTAAGAAACGCCGCAGGAAGAAAAAGCCACCTCTAAAGACCGTCGATGGAAACCTTTATTGGGGCAGTCGCTCTCGGGCAGAACTCCCGGGGACAAGCGGGCAAATTTTTTAAAAAGCCAAAGAAAACATTTGGTTAAACTAATTATCAAAAGCAAACAATTTGGTTGACCATGTACTTTACAGAAGACCTGATTGGCTGATTCCTTCCAACAGCTAATCCCTTCAGTATTTAATTGATATGTCCTCAACAAAACAAAAGAAGTTAAGGCTAAAAATATTCAACTATACCACACCCTTTATTTGGGTTCTAATTCTAACCTCCTGAGATGTGTATAAGAGACAGAGTCTGGGCGGCGTCAGTCATCATCGAAGCTCAGCAGCTCCAAGGCCGGAGGAGGGCAGGAGGTCTCCTTAGAGCGCTCTGGTCCCCGGCCCCTAGAGGTCGGGGCCCGAGAGGCCTGGGGACAATCGCTAGCCCAGTGTCCTCGCTGCTTGCATTTTGGACACGGCTTGGAGGGAAGCCTCGGATTGGGACACATCTTAGCCCAGTGTCCTTCCTGGCCGCACTTGAAGCAGGCCCCCGGAGGGGGGTTTTGGGACCCCGAGCCTGCTGCCGGCCGTAGGGCTGCTACCAAGGCCTGGGTTTGTTGGTTTAGGAGGCTCGCCTGAAATTCGGCCTTTTGCTTAAGCCTTGCCTTTCGGCTGGCCTCAGCAGCTTCCTCGCGGGCGTTGTACACTTTAAAGGCCATTTTTACCAGGTCTCGAATAGGGGTCTGAGGGCCGTCCTCGGCCTTGGCTAGCTTTTTCCGGATGTCAGGCGCAGATTGGGAGATAAAACAGCTAGCCAAGGTGACCGCCCCGGTGGGGAACTCGGGACAGCCTGGTGTACTGAACGAGGGCTTCAGTCAGCCGATTAAGGAACATGGCCGGGTTTTCGTCAGGCCCCTGAGTTACCTCACCTAGTTTGAGGAAGTTTACGACTTTGTGAGAGGACACCTCCATCCCATCCAGAATACACTCGACCATATAGCGTACTCGTAACTGGCCGCCACCCCCTTCCGGGTAGTCCCAGTTAGGGTCAGTGTCAGGAACTGCCTGAGCTGCCGGGGGACGCTCGGGAGAGGGGTTAGCAAAGTGCCGCTGATCGGCTTGGGTCTTGGCTGCTGTCTAAATGACCTGCCTCTCTTCGGGGGTGGTTGTAGACCCCAGGATAACATATATGTCCTGCCATGTTAAGGCATAGGTGCGGGTCAGACCAGTGAATTGTTTAATGTACTGAGTGGGATTGGAAGAGAAGGATCCCAGCTTGGTCTCAATCTGCGCTAAATCTTGGAGAGAAAAGGGGACATAGACTTGGGCTAGACCCTCAGCTCCGGCCACCTGTCACAGGGAATAACGGGGCCGGGGGAAGAGAAGGTGAGGCCTCTGAGGAATTGCTATGGGAGCGAGTGTGGGAGCTAACCGGAGAGGGAGACGGAGTAACTGGGGGAAGGAGAAGATACAGAATAGGGTTAAGGGCCAGAGGGCCTGGAGCTGGGGGCAGAGTCTTGGGAGCGGGAGCAGAGGGTGAAGGGATCGGCGTGGAGGGGATGGGGGCAGTGGGAGTACTATAGGGAGGAGGAGGCACCAGGTCTTCCGGGGAAACAGAGAAAGCAGACGACTCAGGAGAGGGGGTTGATTTGGCTGAGGAAGGTGGGGCTGGGGGAGCCATTGTGAACAGGATCTGGCTGGGAGCGCACGTGGTGCACAGGGTGGGGTGAGAGTGCAACGCTCAAAAGGCCTGAACATAGGGGACCTCAGACCATTTTCCCGTTCTCCGGCAGTAATTATCCAAATCACGGAGGACGTCAAAGTCTAATGTCCCTGTGGCTGGCCAGTGAGAGCTGTTATCTAGAGGATATTGTGGCCAGGCCTGTGAACACAAATGGGTAAGCTGTTTGGGACGAATATCACCCGTTAGCCGTAAGGTCCGTAGGTTAGCCAATAAACATTTTAGGGGAGTGGACCAGTTGGGCTTGGGTTTGGAAGCCGTCGATCCCATGGCGACCACGTGGAGGTCACCCCTGTCGTCCGGACGTCTCCAGGCGGGTCAGGGGGCTGGTGAGGCCTCTGAGGCCAGAGGTCTGCTCAGCCGTTTGGGACGTCTCCTTCACGTGCTGGGGACCGGGTAAGGCTTAAGCCGGAGGTTTACTCAGTCGCTCAGGACGTCTCCTTCACGAACTGAGAACCGGAAGAAGGCAAGAGATTGCCCGTGGGAGGGCCCAGTAGGTGCGCACCAGGTACGGGGCCCTAGGAAATGGTCGCCCGAGATGGTGGGTCCCAAAGCCGAAGGGACTTACCCCATATTCTGCCATCCGGGAGGTTGGTCAGCCGCCTGGGTTCGGGGCTACTGCGGCGGTGGAGCTCGAGGGGGCCTCAACGGCGAGTGCCGGAGGCTCTCACCTTGAGCCCCACGTTGGGCGCCAGATGTAAGAAATGCCGTGGGAAGAAAAAGCCACCTCTAAAGACCGTCGATGGAAACCTTTATTGGGGCGGTCGCTCTCGGGCAGAACTCCCAGGGACAAGCGGGCAAGGGAGCAAAGGGAGTCTGCGAGGTATGGGGGCGGCGACGGGGTTTTATAGTCCGGGCTGGCATTTAAGCCAGGTCTTCCTACATGAGGTAGGGAGCGTGGGCTGATTGGCGTCCAAGGGCTCCGTGTGGGCACTTGATTGGGCCAGGCCATGGGGTTGGTTTCCGGAAGTTTGACTCGCTTCCGGTTCCTGTTTGGACGGTGGCCTTCTACGACCCTTTTTCTGGGGCTTTTTGTCACGACATGCCCGAACATACCCGACCTCTCAATTACTACAGTTTGGGATTTATGTGCCAAATAGGATGTATCCCAAAGAAAAGAATACCGAAAGAAAGAGCAAATTTTTAGGCCAAAGATAAAGCTAGCTTAGAAAATTTGTTGCTTAGCCTTATAGTCCAAAATACTGACCTATCTCCTGTTGTAAAATACAGCCCTTTGAACTCATATAATCAGTTTTACCTGAAAGAAGTAGATAATGGATTGCTGGATCTACATAACTGTCTTCAACCCTTGTCCACTTAGTCAATTAAAAAATAACACATAAAACAAGGAAATAGGGAGGCTGCTGCTGCTGCTGCTAAGTTGCTTCAGTCGTGTCCGACGCTATGCAACCCCATAGACAGCAGCCCACTAGGCTCCCCCGTCCCTGGGATTCTCCAGGCAAGAACACTGGAGTGGGTTTCCATTTCCTTCTCCAATGCACAAAAGTGAAAAATGAAAGTGAAGTTGCTCAGTCGTGTCTGACTCTTCGTGACCCCATGGACTACAGCCTACCAGGCTCCTCCGTCCATGGGATTTTCCAAGCAAGAGTACTGGAGTGGGCTGCCATCACCTTCTCTGGGAAATAGGGATATGAGTAGGCAAGTGGCTATACTTCCTCTGGGTGACAAAACTATACGTTTTCCATCTCTAGGTGTCTACTTCTTATCAGCTCCCCTCCCCACATCTTCCTTAATGTGCAGTATAAAGTAGAACAGTAGGCCTCATTATGGACTTTATCAGAGGAAAAGAAATCTTCCTCTACATTTCTAGGTTCTTCTGGCTGGCTTAAAAGTTAAATTGACATAATGACAGATTAACCAGAGAAAATTAAACTAAAAATTTAACATTTATACATGGGAGAGACACAAGAAAACTGAGTAACTCACCAAAATAATTGATACCCTGTGTTAAATAACGTTTCTTGATAAAGACAAAAGAGGATGTTGGGGTAGTGGTTTAGGATTTCAGAGGGGAAGAAGGCAATTCACAGGAAGTTGCAGAAGCAATTGTTTGGCAAACAAACATTTACTGGGCCATACAGAGACAACAGGACACAGAGTAGACTCTGCTCTTTAGGCTTTGCAGACGTTCCACCCCCATCCCCCTCAACAAATTCAACTCCTATAACTTGCGGATATCTCTGTTGATAGCTCTTTTCAAGAACAGACCCTTTATCTAAATTCTTAGGCAACTAAGGGGAAGATAAAAAGAAAGACCATGAAATCAAAGCAGTCAATCCTAAATGAAATCTACCATGAATATTCCTTGGAAAAACTGAGGTTGAAACTGAAGCATCAGTATTTTGGCCACCTGATACACAGAGTCGACTCATTGGAAAGACACTGATACTGGGAAAGATTGAGGGAAGGGGGAAAGATTGAGGGAAGGAGGAAAGGGGGACAACAAAGGATGGTTGAATGGCATCACCAACTCAATGGACATAAGTGTGAGCAAACTTCAAGAGATGGTGAAGGGCAGTGAAGCCTGGCATGCTGTAGTCCATACAAAGAGTTGGACATGCCTTAGTGACTAAACAACAACAAACAAAAGAAAGACCTCCGTAAGTCTTATCTTTCTTAAAAAGAACCAGCCTAAATTAATCCTCCCACCAAGGAGTCATTTTGGGGTAGCAAATTACGCTCTGCTCCCTCACAACTTCGTTATGATCCTGATAAAAGAAGTCACTCATAAAGGATATTTTCTATTTAAGATGTTGATTTCTCAGGAGAAGGCCATTTGCTCGATTTTTATTTGAGTGAATTATATATGATATAAATATGTATATATGTCAACTATTTATATTTATGTGTTTTCATATACAAAAGTAATTAGTTCAGTTCAGTTCAGTTCAGTCGCTCAGTCGTGTCCGACTCTTTGCGACCCCATGAATCGCAACATGCCAGGCCTCCCAAACATACCCCACCTCTCAATGTTGTCACTCTTGGCAGGTGTGAAGGCAGCTTCCTCCACAGAGGGCCTTCCTGGGGGCAGTTGCTGCTTCAGGCAGAGCCTGACACAGAGCAGGTCATCAGCAAGTATTTGGAAAGTGAAAGAATGAATGAATGGTGTAAGTGATGCCTTCTGGAGACTGAAGAGAGTCCTTCTGATTTCTAAGCAGAGAGGTGTGCTCAGATTCTGGGTCCCCAAGTGGAAAGGAAGTAGCTGTCTGGTGTCTAGGGATGTGGCTTTCTTAGAAGGGCAGAGGGATGGTGGCTCAAGGTCTACAGGAGGCTGAGGCCTCAGCACAGTGCTCCTGGGTGTGTCCCCTTGGGATAAACTGAGGATTGGCAACAAAGGGAGTCCAGGCAATGGTAATTCTAGCCTGCCCTGTCTCGTTCTAATTTGGAGGAGGCTGGGTTATCCTCTTTAAGAACCACCAGGGTCTGTGAGGGAACTGAATGCATACTCTCTCAGCTGACCAGCATGAAAGTCAGACTCAGTATCAGCACCATTAGTGGGACAGGACCAGGGGCGTTGGCCACCATGTGCCAGCAAGAAGCAGCGGGGTAATGGGGTTACCCAGAGAATACAGATTTTTTTGCTTAGCTGTGGAAATCGGGCTGACATTCTCACCTTTGGACTGAGAAGGCTGTTAAGTTTTGGGTAATTTAGGGAGGGTCTAGGAGACTGTCAGCTGACTGAGGGCTGGAGATCCTGCATGCTGTGTTTACTCATGCGTCCTAAGCAGAGAACAAGGCCTGGCACATAGTGGGCGCTCTGCAAGTATTAGTGGAATAAAGGAGTACTGCACTTCCTGCTGCCATGGCACGTGGAGCTCAAGCTGTTGGTTAGAAAAATAAAGATGTTGCCATATATTTATACTGATTTGCGGAACAGCTTATATAATTTCCTAATTATCTACTAACACATGCATAGGAGATGTGAGTATACATGTGTAAAAGATGACATTTTAATTCCGAAAAAGGAATTCTTTTCAACTGGCTTCAATACTGCAGCCTATCCAGCCACAAGTTTGTCAATGTCATCACTGTTACCAGTGAGTAGGTTACAATACTGGGTTATAATATTGACTTATCTTTCAAACCAAATTTTTGTCTGTGTTGTGAAAGCCAAATTAGATGGAGCAAGGATCAATAAAGTGTCCATTGAATACACTATAGTAAAAATGGAATTAATAATAAGAAATGAAATGACCTGACAAATGCTGTTGCAAAAAACCTCAGGGTGTCATTTGAAATTGATATTGTAAGGAAGCTCTAGTTGCAGAGTGAACTTTAACATATAAATCTTCCACGGCACAGGTTGTTCATGATTTATTTCTGAAGATGCTGGGCATCATGATGTGAAGTATATTTCAGACTCATTGACTGACTCAGATTTCTGTTTCTTTTTTTTTTTTTTTCCTGTAACTCACACAATATGACTTAGAAGGATATTTATTTTAGAATTCTAGAATTATCATTTTTACTTAAAGATTAACCATAATTGGATAGGTTTCCCCTTCTCTTTTTCCTTCTTGTAGAAGGACTTCAAGATTAAAAACACTGAGCATGTTCTAGGGGCCAAGGCACTGCAGTGTCAGGAGGAGCTATTTCCTTTTGGTAGAGAGGGTGTGAAGTTTTCACACCTAGTCAGAGAGGGATTGTAACCTCCATGCTGTTACTGAAGCTACTTTTTTGAGATTAGACTTTAAGAATATTTTTTGTCTGAATTCACATGTTCAAAAGTCAGAGAATATTTGTCTCAAGGGCTTTTCCATGCACTTTGAGTCCAAGGATACATCCAGTGTTTGGAAAATATTCAGATTGTTTGAGAGTTAATGCCCAAGCAAGTTGTGCATGCCAAACAACTCCCAGCATGATGTTCTTTCTGGTAACATGACAATCAGATGTGCCCGTCACCTGGACCCTGGAAGGAGCTTCCATTTGATGTGGTTATGGATATAAACAGAAATGAATGACAAAGATCTTGGACTAGGAGTTCTAATGAGCGGGATGAACTTAGAGCCTATTATACAGAATGAAGTAAGTCAGAAAGAGAAATATAAATACTATATACTGATGCAAATATATGGAATCTAGAAAGATGGTACTAATGAATTTATTTACAGCAATGGAAAAACAGACATAGAGAACAGACCTATGGACATGGGAGGAGGGAAAAAGGGAGAGGGTGAGATGTATGGAGAGAGTCAAATGGAAATTTATATTCAGTTCAGCTCAGTTCAGTCGCTCAGTCGTGTCCGACTCTTTGCGACCCCATGAATCGCAGCACACCAGGCCTCCCTGTCCATCACCATCTCCCGGAGTTCACTCAGACTCACGTCCATTGAGTCCGTGATGCCATCCAGCCATCTCATCCTCGGGTGTCCCCTTCTCCTCCCGCCCCCAATCCCTCCCAGCATCAGAGTCTTTTCCAATGAGTCAACTCTTTGCATGAGGTGGCCAAAGTACTGGAGTTTCAGCTTCAGCATCATTCCTTCCAAAGAAATCCCAGGGTTGATCTCCTTCAGAATGGACTGGTTGGATCTCCTTGTAGTCTAAGGGACTCTCAAGAATCTTCTCCAACACCACAGTTCAAAAGCATCAATTCTTCGGCGCTCAGCCTTCTTCACAGTCCAACTCTCACATCCATACATGACCACAGGAAAAACCATAGCCTTGACTAGACGGACCTTAGTCGGCAAAGTAATGTCTCTGCTTTTGAATATACT
>SJYX01020464.1:174346-185949 GCA_006410675.1 Oreotragus oreotragus
ATTTGATCTCTAGTTTCTCTGCCTTTTCTAAATCCAGCTTGAACAGCTGAAAGTTCACAGTTCATGTACTGTTGAAGCCTGGCTTGGAGAATTTTGAGCATTACTTTTGCTAGCATGTGAGATGAGTGCAATGGTGCAGTAGTCTGAACATTCTTTGGCATTGCCTTTCTTTGGAATTGGAATGAAAACTATGCTGTGGCTATTCCTGAGTTCTCCCAATTTGCTGGCATATTGAGTGCAACATCATCTTTTAGGATTTGAAATAGTTCAACTGGAATTTCATCACCTCTACTAGCTTTGTTCGTAGTAATGCTTCCTAAGGCCCACTTGACTTCACATTCCAGGATGTCTGGCTCTAGGTGAGTGATCACACCATCATGATTATCTGAGTCATGAAGATCTTTTTGTATTCTTGCCACCTCTTCTTAATATCTTCTGCTTATGTTAGGTCCACACCAATTCTGTCCTTTATTGTGCCCACCTTTGCGCGAAAATTTCCCTTGGTAGCTCTTATTTTCTTGAAGAGATCGCTAGTCTTTCCCATTTTATTGTTTTCTTTTATTTCTTTGCATTTGATCACTGAGGAAGGCTTTCTTATGTCTCCTTGCTTTTCTTTGGAACTCTGCATTTAAATGAGTATATCTTTCCTTTTCTTCTTGCTTCCTTCTCCTTTTGCTTCTATTCTTTTCATAGCTATTTGTAAGGCTTCCTCACACAACCATTTTGCCTTTTTGCATTTCTTTTTCTTGGGGATGCTTTTGATCACTGCCTCGTGTACAATGTCGTGAATCTCTGTCCATAGTTCTTCAGGCACTCTATCAGATCTAATCCCTTGAATCTGTTTATGACTTCCACTGTATAATTGTAAGGGATTTGATGTAGGTCATATGTGAATTGTCTAGTGGTTTCCCTACTTTCTTCAATTTATTGGTTTATATAATGTTTAATAAAATGTTAGTTATAACAAGGTCTAGTGACACATGCAGTTTTGTGACCGGATGAAATTGGTAAGCAGTGGTGGATGAAGGGAGAGTCCAGGAATACAGCTGGGCTCATTCATGTGTCACAGGCAGTCAGTTTTTAAAAGAAAATAAACNTGGCATATTGAGTGCAGCAAATGAGGATTAAATTAGGATTAATTAAATTAAACTCACTGCTCTGGTCAAAGCCCACCAGGGACGTCCAGCTTACTCCACAGTCCTCCTCCCAGGGCCAAACTAGATCTAACCCCTGACCTCACCCTGACCTCCTCTCCTACTACTCTGTGTCCCCTCCCCAGCCTCCTTGGTGCTCCTCAAACTCACTGTATCAACACCTGCCTCAGGGCCTTTGCACTTGCTCTTCCTTGCCTGGGATGCTGCCTCTGGAGACAGTCATGTGACTTGCCCCCGCTATTCATTCTGTTTTAACATCACTTCTTCAGCTCCTTTGGGACTGCCCTTCCCGTTCTTCTCAGTCTCCCCTCACCCTGATTTTCTTCCTATTTCTTGGTCTTCACATCACGTTAGGTAATGATTTATTTGTTCAATCACTGTTTGCCTCCAACCATAACAGCAGAGAACTCTCCAGAAAATGAGTCTGAGTGGATGCAGACCTCCATTAATAAATCGGGATTCAACATTCACCGAAACATCTTTTTCTTCCTAGATTACCCTCATTTTTACCAGATGTAACCAAATTAAGACTAGTTTGTTTGTGAAATAGCTCTGGTCTCAATAAACTTGGCCTGATGATTTATATAACCATAATTGATCATAGACTTTTTGCTTTGCTGAAAAAAATTTTTTTTCAGAAGGTAGTAGTAGTACTAATGAGAATAATAATGGAGAGCTTGTGACTCTGTGTGGATCAAGCAAGATGGTACCTGGTACTGATCCCTAGTTAGTTCTAACTCTTCGAGAATAACCAGCACCCAAATGTACCTCCCATTCACCCCCTGACCTGCCCCATCACCCTCATCGTCCTGACCAACTGGCCTCCCAGCCCACAGCAAAGGCAGGGCTTGGCTCCTCCCTGACACAGAGGAAGAAGCGGGCTGGGAGACGCAGGGACTCACCCAAGGTCACAAACAGGGGGACAGGTTTCATCCTCCTCAGGAAGGGGACGGTCCCTTGACCCCTGCCCAGCTCGCTCTGGCTTCCCTATCATGTGCTGCTATAACAGCCTAACCCTCGCCTTGCAGATAACTCATCTCAGCTGTGGTCATTTCTTTCTGGTCTGCATTTTTGCCAGAGCCTGAGCTGTCCATGTAAAATTCCCTGTACCTGGGCCTAAGTCAAAGCTGGTTTTCGGTAAATATTTATTGAATAGATGAGTGTACAGATGGATGGATGAGTGGACAAATGAATAGATGGGTGGATGGGTAAGTGGATAGATGGGTAGATGAATGGATGAATGGATGGATCAGAGGGTGGATGAATGGATGGGTGGGTGGTGGGTAAGTGGATAGATGGGTGGATGGATGGTTAGTAGATGAATGGGTGAATGGATGAGTGAATGGGTAGGTAAGTGGATGGATGGATAAGTAGATGGGTGGGTGGTGGGTAAGTGGATAGATGGGTGGATGGATGGTTAGTAGATGAATGGGTGAATGGATGAGTGAATGGGTAGGTAAGTGGATGGATGGATAAGTAGATGGGTGGGTGGTGGGTAAGTGGATAGATGGGTGGATGGATGGTTAGTAGATGAATGGGTGAATGGATGAGTGAATGGGTAGGTAAGTGGATGGATGGATAAGTAGATGGGTGGGTGGTGGGTAAGTGGATAGATGGGTGGATGGATGGTTAGTAGATGAATGGGTGAATGGATGAGTGAATGGGTAGGTAAGTGGATGGATGGATAAGTAGATGGGTGGGTGGTGGGTAAGTGGATAGATGGGTGGATGGATGGTTAGTAGATGAATGGGTGAATGGATGAGTGAATGGGTAGGTAAGTGGATGGATGGATAAGTAGATGGGTGGGTGGTGGGTAAGTGGATAGATGGGTGGATGGATGGTTAGTAGATGAATGGGTGAATGGATGAGTGAATGGGTAGGTAAGTGGATGGATGGATAAGTAGATGGGTGGGTGGTGGGTAAGTGGATAGATGGGTGGATGGATGGTTAGTAGATGAATGGGTGAATGGATGAGTGAATGGGTAGGTAAGTGGATGGATGGATAAGTAGATGGGTGGGTGGTGGGTAAGTGGATAGATGGGTGGATGGATGGTTAGTAGATGAATGGGTGAATGGATGAGTGAATGGGTAGGTAAGTGGATGGATGGATAAGTAGATGGGTGGGTGGTGGGTAAGTGGATAGATGGGTGGATGGATGGTTAGTAGATGAATGGGTGAATGGATGAGTGAATGGGTAGGTAAGTGGATGGATGGATAAGTAGATGGGTGGGTGGTGGGTAAGTGGATAGATGGGTGGATGGATGGTTAGTAGATGAATGGGTGAATGGATGAGTGAATGGGTAGGTAAGTGGATGGATGGATAAGTAGATGGGTGGGTGGTGGGTAAGTGGATAGATGGGTGGATGGATGGTTAGTAGATGAATGGGTGAATGGATGAGTGAATGGGTAGGTAAGTGGATGGATGGATAAGTAGATGGGTGGGTGGTGGGTAAGTGGATAGATGGGTGGATGGATGGTTAGTAGATGAATGGGTGAATGGATGAGTGAATGGGTAGGTAAGTGGATGGATGGAT
Organism: Oreotragus oreotragus; assembly: GCA_006410675.1. Lineage (NCBI taxonomy): Eukaryota > Metazoa > Chordata > Mammalia > Artiodactyla > Bovidae > Oreotragus > Oreotragus oreotragus. The sequence continues at coordinate 178,035 of SJYX01020464.1, forward strand.
AAGTAGATGGGTGGGTGGTGGGTAAGTGGATAGATGGGTGGATGGATGGTTAGTAGATGAATGGGTGAATGGATGAGTGAATGGGTAGGTAAGTGGATGGATGAATAAGTAGATGGGTGGGTGGTGGGTAAGTGGATAGATGGGTGGATGGATGGATGGATGGATGGTTGGGTAGGTGGAGAGACAGACTCCAGACAGTGCTCTCCATGTCATAGCTCACTGAGTCTTTCTCCATCCTCTGGAACACAAGGAGGCCTTAATGACCTCTGAGATCTAAAAGAGACTCTAAAATCTTATAAGCCAAATGCACTTGACCTCAGTGGCCTCAGTCTCTCCATCTATGAAACAGTGAGAACAAGACCAGCCTGCCTAGATTCCAGGCTTCCCAGGATAAGCCGGTGAAAGGACAAGCAGAGCAACACCTTGAAAACAGTTTATGCTGCAAAGAGCTCATCAGGTGAGAACTCAGTCAGCTTTGGTGAGGGTGCCAAGGGTGCGGCCGTGACACGGGTCCTGGGAGTGTGCATGGGTGTGCCCTGCTGGCAGGCACGCTGGCGGAGGGAGCCAGCAGCCTTCAAGGCACTGGTGCCTCTGACGCAGTAACGCCACTTCGAGGAACAGACCCTAAGGAGGTAATCAGGGATTCCCAAAGAGGAAGGAGGTAATCAGGGATTCCCAAAGAGGAACCCTTGCACACAAGGACGGACGTTCTAGTGTTGCCATGAAAGGGGAAAGGCAGAAGACAGCAGGGCCCAGCGGAGCCCAGCACGCCGGTGGGATACTACCCAGCTGGGCAGACGCTGGTGTTTCGAGACTGACTCTCTGACATGGGGAAATGCCTGTGATGAAACATAAGTGAAAAAAGAATCAAGATGGGAGACTGCGTGTGGAGTACGATCTCTGGCCTATTAGGGGAAGAGAGTCTGTTTTTGAGCATTTGCGCAGATAAAGTCCCAGATGGGTACATATCCAAATGCCTGGTGATCTCGAGGTGGGGGAATTTCCTGGTAGTTTTCCATATTTTGAAAAACTCGTATTATGAGATGCAGACCAGGGGATGGGCCTCCATCTCTGACCTTCTTTTCCTGAGCCCCAAGCAGGGAAGCCCTTGCCCTCCCAAAAGGGGGTGAGGGTCTAAGGTCAGGAGAATGGGGGAGATCCTCTTCCTGGCAGTTTCACTAGGAGCCTCGCGCTTGCTGCTGCCCCTGGGGATAGGCTATGGAGACTTGCTGGCTCATACACACACACAGAGAGACACACACAGGTTGCAGAGAGTCAGTACTGAGTGCACGTGGGCACACACACAGACACACACATACACAGACACACACACACAGGTCGCAGAGTCAGACAGTATTAAGCAAGCGTGTGCACAGACACACACACCCGCGGCCCTCAGAGCCTGCTCTGACCTGCAGGAGCGGACGCGGGATCCAGCGCTAGAGCCAACAGACAGCGTGGAGCTCCGGCTCTGCCCCGCACCGACCCCGGGTCACCGAGCTCCTCCCCCGAGACTCAGTGTCCCCACGTGCGCAGCCACGAGGACGCTCAGAACCCCAACCCTCCGTGGGCAGCTGCAGAAGGAAGGAATGAACCAGGGACAGGGACACGAGCTGGGGAGGGCAGGTCCTTCCTGACTCTCCCAGGCCTGCGGTTTCAGCCCCCTCGGGCTGGCGTCGGGTAGGGGAGGCGCGGAAGGATGGGACCGTGGCCTGCCACCTGCGGGGGTCAAGGGGTCTGAGGCTTGGGGACCTGGGGAAACTAGAGCAGAGTCGGGGGACCCATCCCCTCTCCCTTGACTTCCCGGCGCTGTAGAAGCGGGGGCAGGTGTGCGTGGGGGGTCGGGGGGGAGCTGGTTCAGACCCAGACAAAGACGGGATCAGGACCCCCGATCAGAGCATGGTCGGCGCGTGAATCTCCGTAATTAACGCTCTGCTGTCTCAACTCCTGAGAAAATACATAAGACCTGTAATTGCCTTTGTATGTCGGACACTCATTAGGAGAATAATAAATGTTATTATTTATTAATATGGTAATGAATCATTCCGTTTTTAAAAATTAAACCGCTCACAAATTAAATGTAAATTATGGGGCCCGGCGTTGATGGAGAGGGCTCCCTGGGGAAGGGCCGCCCCGCGCTCCCTCGGCAGAAATGAGCCGCTGGCCCTTTAATGAGGCGCGGGGGGCTGGAGGCGGCGGGGTGACGCGAGGACACGGCCGGCTCGCGGGGACATCCTGCCCCCTGCCGGCCGCGCGAGGCTCCCGCCGCTCTTTCCAGAAGCCGCTCATCCCGCGACACACATGCATGCCGCGGCCCAAGTCTGTTAGGAGTGGGGTGCCTGACCCTGGAAGAGCCTGCTCCCCTCTAAAGGAAAAAGGAAGCTCCTGCTGGAGTCAGGCTGGGCCAGGGCTCCTTGCTGAGCTATCAGCACCAATCCCTCCCCCTCACCGCCCCCCGCTCAGCGCACCCCGGATCCCCACTTGACACAGGAGCCAAGTGAAGCTCAGAGACGTTAAGTGACTGCCTGAGGTCGCACAGCTGAGTCCTGCCCACCAGCTGTACTGGACGCCAAAGACTGTTCTCTTCTCCCTCTGCCTGGTGGCCTGGGTAACAGCTAGGTTTCCAAATTGGCCCCCCCCAGCAGCCCCCCTCCAGCCTGTTCCAGGCACACTGACACAGTATGAACAGGAAAGATTATCAGTTTCTGGGGGCTGACTCCCTGACGGACATACAGCCAGGTATGACCTCAAGCGCTGGAGGCACAGTTCTGTCCACCCATCCTGCAGTTGAGAACACTGAGGCACTTGCCCAGCTGAACAGCGAGGAAGCAAGGGCAGGAGCTGGAACCAAGGCTTGCCAAGTCCAGGGTCTGAGCCCTTGACCACTCGACAGCCAGCCCAGGTTCTTCTGGTTCCCACAAGGGGGAGGAAATGCCACCCCCAGCCCCATCCAGAGCACAAGGCACGGGGTCAGTGGCCGCACCTTTGGTGGACACCTGAGTTAAAGCAAGGAAGCGAATCGTTGTTGACTTAAGCCCTGCATGATGTGGGCAGAGAGGGTGCTTGCAGCTCCTGTCATGAACAATGCCGCGGCGGGCATCTTGGGGCTTAGGACTGTTTCCCTAGGAAGGATTCCCGGAATCAGACTCCTGAACCAGAAGCCGAGACAGTTTTAGGTTTGGGACGCATGTTGCTCAGTTGCCTTCCGATAAATGGGCCCTAACTAACACCCATTTGGGGAGGGCCTCCACCCACCCCCTAGCCATGCCAGGCAGCCTCTGAGAGACAGCCTACGACAGGTCCTGAACCTCTACCCCACCTGCTTCCCCTTCCCCCAGCCTGGGGACCTTGGGAAACCCAGCTGGTCTATGAGTCAACTTCTCCGCAAGTCACCCCAGAACTTCCAGGAGGCACACTGCCCCTTGAACCAGTGCTACCTGACTCCCCACTTCCTCAGGGCCAGAGGTGGACAGGCACAGCCACGGCTGGTCCCGCATCCCCTCGCTTTGTCCTGCTCTTGCTCCCCAAGGAACCCCGGCCGAATACCATGCCATTCTTTGGCCCTTAATCACAGCCTCCCTCCCCACACTGATCCTGTGTCCACCTTCAGGATACGGTTTTTCTTGAGTACCCTCCCTCACTCCCATCAGACACTCATTCAGATGACTGTCATAGCAACAGCGATTGCGTGCCCATCATTCCCCAGGTCCTGGTCGAAGGCTACATTCCCGTCATCTTCCTAACTTGTTATAGGTGAGTAGCCTGCCAAGTGGCCGAGCTGTGATCCGACCCTGGAGTCACACCCCAGCCGCTTGGGTCTCCGCTGTCTGCCCAGGCTGAAGCACAGATCCCCAGATGTGCCCGGGCTGGGAGGTCCCGAAACGCACTGGAGGGTGGGTCCACTGCTGAATTCCCATCACCCTGCAGAGAGCTGGGGCCGGAACTGACCCTGCACTGTGCCTGCGGGAGTCACGGGTCCTCTCTGGACAGGTGGTACCCAGACCCTAGGGTCTACCCCAGCTGCTTCCCACCTTCTGTCCCCCTGCTCCTGGGAGCCCAGCTCCCCAGTCTCGTCTTGGGGCCCCCTCTTGCCCCAATATCTGATTTGGGGAACAGTTTTCCTCAGCCTGATATGACTCTATTCTCTGCCCTGCATCTCAGCCCTGCCTGTGTTCCCGAACCCCTGTCACAGGAGGGGGGACAGACAGAACATTCTGTATTATTGCTGTTATCTCTCCGCTGGCTGACACACCAGCTAATTTGTTTCAATCTCACCCCTCCCTTATTGATCAGTGCTCTAACCAGAGCGTTGTGTTACATGACTTGTTCCCATGGCAACCATCAGATAAATGCACGAATCTGATGTGTCTGTTTCCTGAGCCAGATCTCCCCCTAAGAGCTCGCAGGGAACAAATCTCCTTTCATATCCGCCACTGTTTTCTGAAAGCTCGGGATATTGTTCAGAACAAGTCATTTTTTAAAAATATTAAAAAATAAAAGAACTTAAGCAGGTTTCCCAACAGATATAAAGTTGTTTCATAAGGTGCATCATACTTTAGAAATATGAAATCAGATTTTAAAAAAAAAAACCCTTTGACTAAGTTCATCTTTCGTCTGAGACTTTCTCCTTAGGAAACAAGCTGAAATCTGCAAACAGCTCTCTGGATAATGATATCAGCCCCATCATTTATCAAGAGAAAAACTGGAAACAGACTGAAAGTTCAACAACAGAAGATTCAAATAAACTGTGGTTCACACACTTACCAAGATATTACTGAGATATTTTNTTAGTAGACCGTGCTGTTTTTTTCTCCTTATTCACCTATTCAACAGATGTTTGTGGACCACCTGTTCCAGGCATTGGGAGCAGAACAGTTTGTTACTATAGTTTCCTAAGTGTGTTTAATGAGTATGTGTTACTTTTAAACGGAAAAGATAGTGTGGTGTGTTTTTTTTTTTTTTTTTTTTTTTTTCCCAAAAGCCAGGATGTATTTTTCATCCATTAGGTTGGTATGAAAATAAAGATATTTCATGCCAGAGGAGAGCTTGTGGGCACACGGGCCCCCTGCTGGCAGAAGTAGGAATTACAGCTGCCACAGGGATAAGGCTCTCCGCCTAAGCACTGCCAAGTTGACATTTACTTCCCTCCAGGGAAGCCTGAGCCCCAACCAGCCCTCTCTGCAGAGGAGGAGAAAGCTGCTAGAAAGCAGGCACAGCCCAGAGCGGATCCTGCAGGTTTAATCTCAGGGTGGGGTTGGCAGCTTCTCGGTGCTCCAGGGCTTGTCCCTGTGTCTCCCTGGCCTGTTTCCTCCACTGCACAGCGAGGGCAATGACTCCGTCCAGGCCGGCTTCCTGTGAGGATTGCGGGAGGTACGATGGGGAGCGGCCTGTCACACAGATACCCAAACCCCCCCCCACCATCACCACCGCTTTTTTTTTTTTTTTTTAACAACCAGCAAGCATGCCAGCCTGGCATTTTCTAGTTTTGATATCTCAGGGAAGAGTGTGTGCGTGCTCCATCACTCAGTCAAGTCCAACTCTTTCCAACCCCATGGACTCTAGCCCAGCAGGCTTCTCTGTCCATGGGATTTCCCAGGCAAAATACTGGAGTGGGTTGTAATGCTGGAGTGGGTTGCATTTCCTCCTCCAAGGGATCTTCCAGACCCAGGGATCAAACCCGCATCTCCTGGCAGCGGATCCTTTACCACTGAGACACCTGGGAAGCTCACCTCGGAGAGGAGTTCCGTTTTATTCCCAAGCCTCCCCCTTCTCCTCCACTCCCAGATCCCCAGCCCACCAGTTTCCACCCTAAGCCACCCTCAGACCAGGCCAGCAGGGGTCACCTCAGGGCTCACTTTTACGCTAAGTTTGTTCAGTTGTTCCATGGTATTTGAAAACTTGTAAAATCTTTTTTTTTTTTTTAAGGCAAAGTCCCACTTTTAATAGGAATCCACCATTTTCTTAATAGTCCTAATTCAGCAGCTGGAGGAATTTTCTGGATTTGAAAAGAGTGAAAAAAAAAGATCACCACTAGTTTCTGATGGAACATGCATAATCCTGGCTGGATTCGAGATTTAGGGGCAGGGAGAGAGATTCTACCTTTGGGGCCAATGCTCCGCCCTGGAATTTGTAGGACAGCCTCCTGACCCTAAGATCATGGCATCCAGTTCCATCACTTCATGGCAAATAGATGGGGAAACAATGGAAACAGTGACAGACTTTATTTTCTTGGGCTCCACAATCACTTCGAATGGGGACTGCAGCCATGAAATTAAAAGTCACTGACCCCGTGGAAGGAAAGCTATGACAAACCTAGACAGCGTATTGAAAACAGACATCAGTTTGTCAACAAAGGTCCATCTAGTCAAAGCTATAATTTTTCCGATAGTCACGAATGGATGTGAGAGTTGGACATTAAGAAGAGTGAGTGCTAAAGAATTGATGCTTTCGAACTGTGGTGATGGGAGAAGACTCTTGAGAGTCCCTTGGACTGCAAGGAGATCAAACCGGTCAATCCTGGAGGAAATCAACCCTGAGTATGCATTGGAAGGACTGATGCTGAAGCTGAAACTCCAATCCTTTGGCCACCTGATGCAAGAGCTGACTCGTTGGAAAAGACCCTGATGCTGGGAGGGATTGAGGGCAGGAGAAGGGGGCGACAGAGGATGAGCTGGCTGGATGGCACTGTCAGGCCAGTCAGTGACAGACATTAAGCCCCCTCGGCATGTCACAGCTCTCAGGTCTTGGACAGACCATGTTATAGCTCTCAGGTCTTGAATAGACCATGTTATAGCTCTTGGACAAATCAGTGTTACAGCTTCATTTTATTTAGAAGATAGCAAGAAAATACATCCTCGAGGTGTGAGGGCACGTCGATCCAAAGATGCGAAGAGAAGGGCACCCCAGCACGCAGAGGGGAGAAGAGAGAGAGAGAGAGCCCTTTGGTTCCTCTTTTTATATGTTTGTCCCCGCCCCCCCCCGCCTCCCCGGGCCTGTCTTACACAAATCGGGCTTAGCTGGGAATGCTGTTCTACCTGAAGTCCTCACTCTGGTCCTGAGACCTTCCTTTGACCTTCCTCTGTTCTATTTTCGCAGGCTATTCCCTTCCTTATCTTTTCAGTTCAGTTCAGTTCAGTTCAGTTCAGTCACTCAGTCCTGTGCGACTCTTTGCAACCCTATAAATCACAGAACGCCAGACTTCCCTGTTCATCACCATCCCCCGGAGTTCACTCAGACTTATGTCCATCGAGTCCGTGATGCCATCCAGCCATCTCATCCTCGGTCATCCCCTTCTCCTCCTGCCCCTAATCCCTCCCAGCATCAGAGTCTTTTCCAATGAGTCAACTCTTCGCATGAGGTGGCCAAAGTACTGAAGTTTCAGCTTTAGCATCATTCCTTCCAAAGAAATCCCAGGGCTGATCTCCTTCAGAATGGACTGGTTGGATCTCCTTGCAGTCCAAGGGACTCTCAGGAGTCTTCTCCAACACCACAGTTCAAAAGCATCAAATCTTCGGCGCTCAGCCTTCTTCACAGTTCAACTCTCACATCCATACATGACCACAGGAAAAACCATAGCCTTGACTAGGCGGACCTTAGTCGGCAAAGTAATGTCTCTGCTTTTGAATATACTATCCAGGTTGGTCATAACTTTTCTTCCAAGGAGTAAGCGTCTTTTAATTTCATGGCTGCAGTCACCATCTGCAGTGATTTTGGAGCCCAAAAAAATAAAGTCTGACACTGTTTCCACTGTTTCCCCATCTATTTCCCATGAAGTGATGGGACTGGATGCCATGATCTTCGTTTTCTGAATGTTGAGCTTTAAGCCAACTTTTTCGCTCTCCTCCTTCACTTTCATCAAGAGGCTTTTTAGCTCCTCCTCACTTTCTGCCATAAGGGTGGTGTCATCAGCATATCT
>SJYX01020465.1:0-23640 GCA_006410675.1 Oreotragus oreotragus
AAAGACTCTTCAGAATCCCTTGAACTGCAAAGAGATTGAACCAGTCAACCCTAAAGGAAATCAACCCTGAATATTCATTGGAAGGACTGATGCTGAAGCTGAAGCTCCAATACTTCGGCCAACTGATGCAAAGAGCTGGCTGGTTGGAAAAGACCCTGATGCTGGGAAAGATTGAAGGCAGGAGAAGGGGATGACAGAGGGTGAGATGGTTGGATGGCATCACCGACTCAATGGACATGAGTTTGAGCAAGCTCTGGGAGATGGTGAAGGACAGGGAAGCCTGGCGTGCTGCCGTCCACAGGGTTGCAAATAATCCGACATGACTGAGGGACTGAAAAACAGCAAAGAAGACATTAGTGCAATGTCTTTTAAAAACTCTGAAGGAAAATAATTTTAAGCCTAAGATTTTTGACCCAACCAGCCTATCAATCAAGTGTAAGGCAGAATAGAATATTTAGAAACCAAATTCCAAACAGTTAATCTTCAGTTCAACTGCTTCTAGGAAATTACTTACAAAGGTAGTTTGCTGTGAGGAGTTTAACTGAGACAGTCAAGGTCACAGAAAGCAACTGATCCAACGTTATTGAACAGTCAAGTCACAGAGTAACAGATCTACTTCAGGCTTAGAGGTCAACCAAAACTAATGAGGCAGGACAGAGGGCTTTGGGAGAGCACATAGAAAAAGTACTCCAAATGGTTAAAATGACTAGAATGTTGAAAAACTTGGGGCTTCCCTGGTGGCTCAGATGATAAAAAATCTGCCTGCCTTTAGGTCACCACAGACCACTGACTAGAGTTCCCTACACTATACAATATGCTCTCATTACTCCTGCAATGCAGGAGACCCAGGTTCAATCCCTGGGTCAGGAAGATCCCCTGGAGAAGGGAATGGCTACCCACTCCAGTATTCTTGCCTGGAGAATCCCATGGCCAGAGGAATCTGGTGGGCTACAGTTCACGAGTGTAAGACAAAAGCATTGAAAAAAAGGTGCATTTACAAAGTCCTGGGAAAAGAAAAGTTACACAAAAGAATCATGGTCCAAAAATTAAGAAAGCAGTCCAAATTGGAACAGAAGTTATCAGACATCAAGGAAGAGAATGCACAAGATTCTTAGAAGGAGTAAGAATCTGGAAGATATTAGGGATATGGTGAAGAAGCCATATGTTTATCTTCCCAAATAAAAAATGGAGAACAGACTTGTAGACACAGTCGGGGAAGAAGAAGGTGGGATGGATTGAGAGTAGCACTGAAACATATACATTACCATATGCAAAATGCATAGCCAGTGGGAATTCGCTCTATGACTCAGGGAGCTCAAACCCAGTGTTCTGTGGTAACCTAGAGGGGTGCTAGTGGGTGGGAGGTGGGAGGGAGGTTCAAGAGGGAGGGAACATATATATACTTATGGCTGAAACCAACACAGTATTGTAAAGCAATTATCCTCCAATTAAAAGTAAATAAAATTTTTAAAAAATAATTAGAAATGTCAGGAAAAATAAATGCTGTATGAGCAGTAAATACTCCAAATATGTACAAATTTTGAACTATTGATGGAATATAAGGAAAGAGAATTTACTTGAACTTGACATTCTCGTTTGAGTGGCTCAGGTGTAATTATATTGAATTTGGAATTACACCCCACTACTTGGTTCTACTAGAATATTAACAGAGCCATCATGCTAACATAGAGTATTACCACAGTCATAATAATGGAAACATTATTTATTAGTTTCAATGTACAGAACCAGCCCATAGCAATAGCATGGAGAATGCAAAAATGTGAGAGAGCCACTGAGATCACCCCTGACAATGTAAAAGGAGACTGAAGGAATGTTGGGAAGGAGTGAAGGAGAAAAGGTGGAGAGAAGTGTGGGAACACAGTATCAGTTAGCAGTATGTTTGGAAGAAGTGGCAACTTTTAACTGTGGCTTAAACAGTCTGGAATTAGGCAGCTTCTGGCTCTTTTTCAGTATCCAGATGCTCTCAGGGCCAGCATCTCTGTGATTCTCTTGGTTGTTGCACTCATATTCACAAGAGAACTACTATACTTTCAGGCATCATACCAAAACTAGAAAAATGGCATGTGCTCAGTCACTTAAGTCGTGTCCAACTCGTATATATGATCTTACTTGCAAAGCAGAAATAGACACAGGGAACAAATGGATGGATGCCATGGTGGGAAGGGGGTGGGGTCAGATGAACTGGGACATTGAGGTTGACATATATACACTACTATGTATAAAATAGATGGGGAAACAGCGGAAACAGTGTCAGACTCTATTTTGGGGGGCTCCAAAATCACTGCAGATGGTGATTGCAGCCATGAAATTAAAAGACACTTACTCCTTGAAAGGAAAGTTATGACCAACCTAGATAGCATATTCAAAAGCAGAGACATTACTTTGCCAACAAAGGTCTGTCTAGTCAAGGCTATGGTTTTTCCAGTGGTCATGTATGGATGTGAGAGCTGGACTGTGAAGAAAGCTGAACGCCAAAGAATTGATGCTTTTGAACTGTGGTGTTGGAGAAGACTCTTGAGAGTCCCTTGGATTGCAAGGAGATCCAACCAGTCCATTCTAAAGGAGATCAGTCCTGGGATTTCTTTGGAGGGAGTGATGCTGAAGCTGAAACTCCAGTACTTTGGCCACCTCATGAGAAAAGTTGACTCATTGGAAAAGACTCTGATGCTGGGAGGGATTGGGGGCAGGAGGAGAAGGGGACGACCGAGGATGAGATGGCTGGATGGCATCACCGACTTGATGGACGTGAGTCTGAGTGAACTCCAGGAATTGACGATGGACAGGGAGGCCTGGCGTGCTTCAATTCATGGGGTCGCAAAGAGTCGGACACGACTGAGTGACTGAACTGAACTGATGTATAAAATAGATAGGTGATGAGAGCCTACTGTATAGGGCAGGGAACTCTATTCAGTGCTCTGTGGTGAGCTAAATGGAAAGGAAATCCAAAAAAGAGGGGATATATGTATAGGTATGGCTGATTCACTTTACTGTACAGCAGAAACACCTACAGTTTCTGTGTGACAACTCCAATTAAAAAAAAAAAAGAAAATTGTTTCAGCAGAAATAAATGGAGATATTTAAAAAAAAACGGTAAAAGCAAGTAGACAAAGGACTCTCTCTTAGCTAGACTCTACCTTCATGTTTGAGAAAGGAAGCTCTGCCCAGCAGACCCCCTGTGACTCTTTGGATAGATCTGAACGACTCCCCACATTTAGATCAACCACCATCTAATGGGGATATGATCAGTATCTTCTGGGGCCAGGTTGTGGTTGAGGGGTCTTTCTTTCCTGAGTTCGGCATCTCTCAGTCTACCATCTGAACCAACTGAGGCTGGTATCAAAGGGTAGGGAGAATGGATGCTGAAAGTTGCAGAAGCACAGTAGTATGTTCAGTTTGGGAAACAAGCCATTCTCTAGTATGTGTAATGCTGTTGTTCTCCTTTTACCCTGCTTGACCTTGAATGTCAGGCTGACCTGGTAAAAACTGGGCTTAGTCAGGCTATTCTCTCACTGAGATTCAGTGAGAGAATTATCGAGGGATTGCATCATCTGAGCATTAGCCATGGTGGAGTTTCAATTATTGATTAGGTTTCTCAGTTGGCAGACACAATTGCTAACTTTGGGCAGAACTACAAATAAGTATGAGGGATTAGTAACTATATATAGGTTGTTTTTAAAGGATCAGCTTTTTGAAGGGTGAGACTGTGATTAGATGCTATTATTAGAAAAGTGCTGAGTATGTGTTTGATGTCATGATACATATCCTCATACTAAAATACACAATTTGATACAAAATATATCTTTTTATAAATGATTCTAGAATACCATGAAAGCTGACGTCTTCATTATGAATACAAGTTAGGTTTAACATTTCAAGATCTTAATTATTTATTATCTGAGGAGGGAATCTTGAGTCTTCCATTCAGTTCAGTTCAGTGCAGTTGCTCAGTCGTGTCCGACTCTTTGCGACCCCTGAGTTTTCCATTAGGAAGCTGCAAAATGATGCTGTTGAGTTATTTATAAATCTTTGTGAAGGATAACACTGGCAGGCTACTTCTTTTGAGTGCAATGCTTAAGAGATCAAATATTTTCAAAAATTTAAACAACTGAGTATGTGGGTAACTTAAATGGAACAAGTGGAGTACAGAGGTTATGCATCAAGGCTTTGAGGTCAGCTTTGAATTCCAGCCTTGCAAAACCTTCTGAATCTCAGTTACCCCTCTGTACATAGAGGTAATAACAGTACAGTTATCTCTTAAGGTGGTTGGAATGAAGGAAAAGGTGTGTAAGATATGTGAGGTATTTAGTACAGTAGCTGTCAGAAATCATACCCCTTTGATTCATATTTTAGCAATTCAAAATCTATCATTGTTTGAATAAAGCCTGAGATAAATTTTAGATTTGCATGACTGCTAAAATGTAGATTCCAAGCAAATTCATGCTTTTCTTAAGGTTTCCATGGAGAACTTCTAAACTATTTGAGAATTAACTGATTTCAAACAGGTCAAGGGCTTCCTAGGTGGCACTAGTGATAAAGAACCCACTTGCCAAAGCAGGAGACGTAAGAATGCAGGTTCAGTCCCTGGCTTGGGAAGATCCCCAGGAGGAGGGCATGGCAACCCACTCCAGTATTCTTGCCAGGAGAATCCCATGCATCTGAGGAGCCTGGCGGGCTACAGTCCATAGGGTCACAAAGAGTTGGACACGACTGAAGTGACTTAACACACACACCCACACCCACTTACAAACATATCAAAGCACTTTCAGGCTGACTATCCCCATAGGAACAATTGATAGACTAATTATAACTTATTTCCTGACAATCTTCACTAGCCAATTATTACTTAACAATCAAATATGTAGCCTCACTATGTGGTAGCAACATTCCACCTGCCTTACAAATACTAATTTTTCCTCATAACAACCCCATGAGAGAGGTGCTATTATTTTTCCCATTTGATAGTTGAAGAAACCAAGGGCCAGAGAAGTTAAGTGGTTGCCCATGGTAACTGCAGTGCTGGGATGCACTTCCCAGCACTCCTTCAGGACTCAGCCTCTCATTTGAGGTGAACTGGCTGCTGACAGTTACGGATGAGTCCCTCCCCAGAAATTTCCTTTGGCCACAGGAATACTGGAGACCCCAAGGGTCATTTTTAGCCAAGAACGGTCGCAATCATATTTAGTCTCAACTATCTCATGCGAAGAATTGACTCACTGGAAAAGACTCTGATACTGGGAGGGATTGGGGGCAGGAGGAGAAGGGGACGACAGAGGATGAGATGGCTGGATGGCATCACTGACTCAATGGACGTCAGTCTGAGTAAACTCCGGGAGTTGGTGATGGACAGGGAGGCCTGGTGTGCTGCGATTCATGGGGTCTCAAAGAGTCGGACATGACTGAGTGACTGAAATGAACTGAACTGAATACTCTCAGAATAAGGCTTTTTTGTTTATTTGATTCTAGTAAGTTTCACTTGCCTATAATTTCATCTGCAATTCTTTTCAAGACATGCCTATTTCTCTAAACTTAATTAAGGTGATGAGCTAATCAGGTTTATTGGAAGTGAGTAGACTGACGCCTTTAATCTCTTATCCATGAGCTAGTTCATCCAAATGAAATGACTCCATCTTAATAAATTCAAAAATTTTAACAAAGGACATTATGGTCATATTTGATTTGATCTTTGGAATGAAGTGAGTTTTATTTATCCTTTTTTTAGGTCGAATGTCCTCTCAATTTTACCTTTTGGGAAATAATGTTTGGGAAAGAGAAAACAAATGCATCTTTTAATTCTATTCCCTTTTTGATTGCAAATTGACTTTTTTCTTAAACAAATTAATCTGTCTTGTATATATGAAAAGGAACAAGTACCAGCAACTTTGTTTACCAACTTCTCTGCAGAATTTCAAAGATCATTCAAAACATTGTCTTCCAAGTTAATGCAAGCAACAGTTTTACCAAATGTTTTGCAAATGCATAATATGTATTATCATCTTTCCAGACTCCATTTACAAAATTTCCTCATCACCATAGGCTGGCCTCTGAACTAAAGTCACATAATAGGTTTTTATGCAGTAGCACTGCATTTCTAGGCACCAAATAGGTGAGGAAACAATGGAAACAGTGACAGACTTTATTTTCTTGGGCTCCAAAATCACTGTGGACGGTGACAGCAGCTATAAAATTAAAAGAAGCTTGCTCCTTGGAAGAAAAACTATGACAAACCTGGACAGTGTATTAAAAAGCAGAGATATCAGTTTGCTGACAAAGGTCCGTATAGTCAAAGCTATGATTTTTCTGGTAGTCATGTATGAGAGTTGGACCATAAAGGAAGGTGAGCACTGAAGAATTGATGCTTTTGAACTGTGATGCAGAAGACTCTTGAGAGTCACTTACACAGCAAGGAGGGCAAACCAATCAATCCTAAAGGAAATCAACCCTGAATATTCTTTGAAACGAATGATGCTGAAGCTGAAGCTCCCATACTTTGGCCACCTGATGTGAAGAGCATTGGAAAAGACACTGATGCTGGGAAAGATTGAAGGCAGGAGGAGAAGGGGATGACAGGGGATGAGATGTTTGAATAGCATCACTGATTCAGTGGACATGAGTTTGAGCAAACTCTGGGAGATAGTGAAGGACAAGGAAGCCTGGCATGCTCCAGTTCATGGTGTTACAGAGAGTCAGACACGACTGAGCAAGCAAGCAAGCAAGCAATTTCTGTATAAATCAGCTTAAGGTAAATTATGCTAACAATCTTAACAGGTAGTGGGTTTTAACATCAAATTTTAATTTCTCAGGCTACACCAGACTGTCTTCATTCCAGAATGTAGATTGATGGAGCGGCCTCTGTTGAGACATGGCCAGTCACGGTAGAGGGACTGGAGAACACAGCACACGCAACAGCTCTCCGATCATACACTCACAAGTGACCCACCTCTCTTCCAATCACTTTTCTTGACCAAGACTGGAGGTGGTAAAGTATAATCCTTCTAAGTAGAGGAAGGACACATAAAATCTAATACCACTCTAACCTTGTCAACCCTGTAGTAGAAAGCTAAAGAAAGACACATTTTATCCATATTATGTACCTCTGTTGCAAGACTGCTTTGTTTCGGCTGATTAAGAGCATTAATATAATCCGTGGGGTTGGAGACTTGATGTGGTTGATAAGGTGGTTCTTAGTGAAGGAAGATTGCTGGTAAAGGTACCACTTACTTGTGAGATTTTGCTTGTTTCTATTGGAATATTTTTCTCTGGCATGGTTTCTATTTTCCATGTAAGGTAACCTATATGTTAATTTATTTCATTATTTCCATAACATCTTTATGGAGTTAAAGCATAAAATGAACTGCATGTAATTATGAGCTCAATGAAAGTTTACATTTGTATACATACGTGTAACCACCACTTAGATCAAGATGTAGAACATTTTTCAGTATCCCCAAAGTGCTCTTCTTGTGAGTTTCTGTCAGTGCTATCCTATCTTTAAGTAACCACTACCCTGACATCCCTTGCCTTTGATCACCTTAGCTTTGTCTGTTCTTAATTTCATGTAAAGAAGATCATGTATGCTTTTTTCTATTTAGTTTCTTTGGCTGTACACAATATCTGTGAAAACCATCCATGTTGTAGTGTATATCATTAATTTTCTTTTTTTAGTGGTATATAGTTTTCTATGATATGAATATATATGTGTATGCATATTGATGGGGGAAGGCAACGGCACCCCACCCCAGTACTCTTGCCTGGAAAATCCAATGGATGGAGTAGCCTGGTGGGCTGCAGTCCATGGGGTCGCTAGCAGTCAGACAGACTGAGCGACTTCACTTTCACTTTTCTCTTTCATGCATTGGAGAAGGAAATGGCAACCCACTCTAGTATTCTTGCCTGGAGAATCCCAGGGATGGGGGAGCCTGGTGGGCTGCCGTCTATGGGGTCACACAGAGTTGGACACGACTGAAGTGACTTAGCAGCAGCAGCATATTGATGGGGTTTGCTTTTTCTTTGTATTAATAGTGTCTTTGAATAGTGAAAGCTTTAAAATTTGAGGCCGACATATTGATTTTTTTTTCTTTTAGATATTTTGGAGATTTTTTTGTGTGTTGCATGTAAGAAATCTTTAGCAAACTTAAGATATTTGAGCTTTTAGAAGTTTTATAATTTTAGCTCTTGCCTTTAGCTCTGTGGTCTATTTCTAGTATATAATATGAGGTAACAGTCAAAGCTCATTTTTTTGCACGTGGGTATACAATTGTTCCAGCACTGTTCGTCAAAAGACTGTTCTTCCCTCATGGATTGCTTTGTATCTGCTAAAAATCAATTCACAGTATGTGTGGGTGTATTTCCAGACTCTATATTCTGACCTGTTGATCTATTTGTCTATCTTGACACAAATAGTATACTATCTTGTTTACTGTAGATTTATAATAAGTCTTAGAGTCAGGTAAAGTCCTACAACTCTGTTCTTCTCTTTAAACACTGTTTGACCTATTCTTAATCCTTTGATTTCATATATATTTTAGAATAAGCATGTCAACTTCTTAAAAAAAAAAACTTTTTTGTTGAGTTAAAAAAAAAAAAAAAAAACTACAGCTATGCTGAATCTACAGATCTAGCAGGAATCTTACTCCTAGTTTTACATCCAAGAGGAATTTATGTTCATTTGTACCAGGACACATGCACAGGAATGTCCATATCAGTATTATTTATAACAATCCTCAAATTAATATTATAATAATCCCAAACAGAACAAATATCTATCAATGTTAAAACAGATAAATATATTCTCTGTAAGTACCACACACCAACGAACTCTACCACTGGAACTCCTCGATAAATTCATTCTAAACAGAAAAATAAATGAACAGATAATAATTATACTTATCACTGTGTTAGTTAGGGTGTCTCAACATCCCAGAGAGACAGGGCCAATTGGATGTGGAGAGAGAAAAACAGAGAGGTAGAGAGAGACACTGATTATACGAAATTGGCTTATGTGATTATGGAGGCTGACAAAGTCCTGAGATGGGCAGAGTGAGCTGGCTGGCAACCAGGAGAAGGTACTTCATGGTGTAGCTCCACACCAAGTTTAAAGGCCTGAGGACCAGAGAGCTGATGGTACAGTTCAAGCCTGAATGCTGGAAGGTTCAAGACTCAGGAAGAGCCAGAGTTTTAGTTTGAGTTCAAAGTCAGGAACAAAAACAATAACATCTCAACTGAAAGGCAGTCTGGAAGGAGGAATTCTCCTTTCGCCCAGCAGGGTCAGCATTTTGGTTCTCTTCAGGCTTCAACGTATTGGATAAGGCCCATCACATTAGAGGTGGTGCTCAGCTTTATTCAGACTACTAATTCAAATATCAGTCTCATCCATAAACACTCCAAATAGACGCTCCTTTAGGCGGGAGTTGCTGCGCCCTTTGGAGGGCCAATGTGGTGGTGCCCTGTGACCTCACAGGGGCCTGTGGCTGGGGCCTTGCTTAGGCTTTGCCTCCCCCTCCCTGCTGAGGTCGGAGACAGGAAGGACGAACCTCCCTCCCTCCAGGCCCTGGACACAAGGTGATTTCTAGTCTGGGTTATTTCAGAGGGCAAGCTGCAGGCAGGAGAGTCTAAGCAAGCTGCTTTAAAGTCTTCCCTTGTGGCTCAGCTGGTAAAGACTCTGCCTGTAATGCAGGAGATCTACATTGGATCCCTGAGTCGGGAAGATCTCCTGGAGAAGGAAATGGCAACCTGCTCCAGTATTCTTGTCTGAAGAATCCCCGTGGATCGAGGAGACTGGCAGGCGATAGTCCATGGGGTCCCAAAGAGTTGGACACAACTGAGCGACTCACACTTTCACTTTAAATAATCTTAGATTTATGGATCCCTTATTGTAACATTTTACGTGACCATGCTACATTTATCAAAACTGACACCACCCTTATGGCAGAAAGTGAAGAAGAGCTAAAGAGCCTCTTGATCAAAGTGAAAGAGGAGAGTGAAAAAGTTGGCTTAAAGCTCAACATTCAGAAAACTAAGATCATGGCATCCAGTCCCATCACTTCAAGGCAAATAGATGGGAAAACAGTGGAAACAGTGGCAGACTTTATTTTGGGGGCTCCAAAATCACTGCAGATGGTGACTGTATTCGTGAAATTAAAAGATGCTTGCTCCTTGGAAGAAAAGCTATGACCAACCTAGACAGCATATTAAAAAACAGAGACATCACTTTGTCAACAAAGGTCCATCTAGCCAAGGCTATGGTTTTTCCAGTGGTCATGTATGGATATGAGAGTTGGACTATAAAGAAAGCTGAGTGCTGAAGAATTGATGCTTTTGAACTGTGGTGTTGGAGAAGACTCTTGAGAGTCTCTTGGACTGCAAGGAGATCCAACCAGTCCATCCTAAAGGAGATCAGTCCTGAATGTTCATTGGAAGGACTGATGTTGAAACTGAAATTCCAATACGATGGCCACCTGATTCTAAGAAGACCACCTGATTGGAAGAGACCCTGATGCTGGGAGAGATTGAAGGCAGGAGGAGAAGGGGACAACACAGGATGAGATGGTTGGGTGGCAACACCAACTCAATGGGGATGAGTCTGAGTAAACTTCGGGAGTTGGTGATGGACAGGGAGGCCTGGCATGCTGCAGTCCATGGGGTCCCAAAGAGTTGGACATGACTGAGGGAATGAACTGAACTGAACTGAACTGAGGAATTTAACATTGGTACAATACTACTATGTAAACAATAGACATTATTGATATTCCACCAATCTTTCCACTAGTTTCCTTTTCTATTCCAGGATCCAGTTCAGGACCCAATGTTGCATTTTGTTGTCATATCTCCTTAGCCTGCTCCAATCTGCAGAAGTTCATCAGTGTTTCCATACTTTTCACAAATCTGAAAATTAAAAAAAAAGGGTCAGGAGTTTTGTAAAATATATTCCAATTTTGGTTTGTCTGATGTTTTCTTGTGATTAAGTTGGAATTATGAGTTTGGGGGAAGAATACCAGAGAAGTGAAGTGTCCCCACTGCCTCTAATCAGGAATGGATGCTAACAACACGGCATAGCACCAAGAACCAAAATCTGTTCATTATTTTGCAAAATGCCTCCAGGAGGCATGTAAGGATTTAATAAATATGTGTGTTCCAGCCAAATTGGTTATGGAGTTGAGCACAGCTGTCTCAAAGTAAGAAGTAAGGTGAAGAAAAGTCACCAGTTACTACTTCCTTAAAAATCAAGTTTCCACTGGAATATTCCTTTCTGTTTACTGTTTGCTCTAAAGCACACTATCTTTCTTTGGAAGTAAAATATAGCCCAAGAACACTGTTTCAAATCATAGGGAACTAGAGTAACTCTGATCGAAAGCAAAGGCTTAATTCACCTTGTTTTCGTGGCATTTTTTTCTAATAGTAAATTAGGCATCCTGAAAACAATACCACTTCTAATTATTAAAGGAATTATACCTTTACAAGTAAAGGCCAGAGAAGCAGGAAATATTTGCCATTGGTAGCCTCTTGGTGTGGTTGTTTTTCTTTTATCTTTGCCCGTTTCTTTTCCATTAAATGATCAGAAAATTACCACGACTTTCTTCCCATAGGCTGAAAATTAGCCTGCTAAGCTTGAGCCCAAATCAGATTCTGATGATTAAGAATTAATCTCTTTTGGCGGAAGCATGTCTAACGGAAATCAGTACAGCTTTCTTTGGTCACAGCAGAGCAGTCACTGCTGTCGTCTGTGATTGATAGGCAGTGGCCACATGTGGAAATCATTCGGGTCTGAATCTCTTTGTTCTCTGGCCAATATTGATCAATTTTTGTTTTTCTAGAACACATTTGTTCACACGCGCAGTGTTCACAAATGAAAATCCTTCATTCTGAAGGTGAAACAGTGTTTTAAGAGAGTATATAAATTTCAGTGATTGATAGGCAGTGGCCACATGTGGAAATCATTCGGGTCTGAATCTCTTTGTTCTCTGGCCAATATTGATCAATTTTTGTTTTTCTAGAACACATTTGTTCACACGCGCAGTGTTCACAAATGAAAATCCTTCATTCTGAAGGTGAAACAGTGTTTTAAGAGAGTATATAAATTTCTTTAGCATAACTGCCTATAGCATTGATATCCGTCCAAATCCTTACTTTGTGATTCTGACTGATTCCAATTTTTTTCTTCAGATTAAAAAAAAAAATATTGAAGTATAATTGCTCTATACTGTTGTATTAGTTTCTGCTCTACACCAAAGTGGATCGGCTATATGTATACATATATCCCCTCTTTCTGGATTATCTTGCCATTTAAGTCACCACACTAACTTCAATTATTTTGAGAGATAGGGAAAAGTTATTATTTTTAAATTCCAAGTTTAAAATCTTTCAATTTAGTTAAATTGCAAATGATAAAACAGTATAAGAAAGAACTGGAACTCTAAGAAGCTACACTTAGGCAATATATTTATTTACAATGTATTCAGCCTTTATGTATCAAATGCCTATTACAAGGTATTGTGGTACATGCTTAATACATAAGATTGAATGAAGTAGCTACTGTCCTCACCCTCAGACTGAAGGGAAATAAAAGGATGTCCATGTTAGATTCACAATTGCTTTCATTACATTTATCCACTACTTAGTGATGCTTTTTGGCTTCCATCAGAAACTCACTTTTACATATGATTCAAGGGTGAACAGATATCTTAGAGTTGGTCAAAAAAGATATTTATCTATGTGGTAGGATGTGAGGGTTCTGCTGCTTTAAAATATCTCTTCAGTCCAGGTGTGTCACCATCTAACTTTCCAGGGTTAGTAATCCTCTTTAAAACTCGAATAGTCCTGGGATTTATAAACTGCTTCTGTGAATAGTATCTTCCTCTACTCACCTGCATACACGTACTTCTCAGATGTGCTAGCCTCACAGTTCTCCAAGCAGTGCCTTGGAGTCGTTCTTTCTGCCTCCGAATCCTTCCCTTCTACTCTCCTTTCAACAAAGACCCACATCAAATGCTACCTCCTCCTTTATGAAACTTTTCCTGGTGTCATTCTTGATATTTTTTTTTTTTTGGTATCATTTACTGGATACCAAATATGTTTTGCCTTGCATCATAGCAATCAGGCCATAAATATATAAGATTTTTCTCTGTAATTGTGTCTATGGGTCACCAGCACGAGGATTTTTCATATGTGAACATGGCTGCATAAATCACCATTTTCCCCTCACCCAAGAGGGCTGTTCTCAAGCTCTCTGGGCCTCCCCTGGTCAGCCAGTGCCTGCTTGCCCTTCCCGCGGCTAGTGATTGTTCTAATCCTTAGGCCAGAACAGTTCCACCTGCTAATTAATTAAAGGTAAACAGTTGCCCTCTTGATGGTCGTTAGCCTGAGGGGCTGTTAGGGACGTGCCCCAGCTATTGGTTTCCCTGGTAACTGGTGAGCCAACCTGAGATCAATTGCCCAGCTAAATGGCGCCTCCTCCCCTAAGGAGCAAAGATGGCTGCCACGCTCGCTTGCTGTACACGACGGAGGGTGCCGCTCTAGGAGCTTTAGCTTCAGACTTGTAAGATCCCCTTTCCAATAACCATTGATATCTCTGTCTCTGTTTCCGGGCTCATTCTTTGGTCTTGGGGCTGGGTAACTACAAGGCTTACAGGTCTGTGGGGTGCAGCCCAACAATTGGTGAGTTAGCCAATATCCCAAGGAAGCTCCTAAGAGCTCTGAGATGTCGGGAAATAAGAACAAGAAACAGAGAGCTGAGTGTCCTTTAGCATGTGGGACCTGAAAATCTCAGTCTCTTTCCAGCTGAGAAGTAGCAGCCTGGCACTCATGACTCATCTGACTGCACGGAGAAGGCTGGTGAAAGCAGACAAAATACAAGGATATGGGTTATCTATTAAGTACTTTGGTGTTATCTGGATGGATAAGAAAAACAGCTTCCCCAGTGGAAAAGCAGTAAGAGAATCTGCCTGCAATGCAGGAGACATAAGAGACTGGGGTTCAATCCTTGGGTCAAGAAGATCCCCTAGAGAAGGAAATGGCTACCCACGTCAGTATTCTTGCCTGGAAAACTCCATGGACAGAGGAGCCTAATGGGCTACAGTCCATGAGGTTGCAAAGTGTACAACGTGACAGCCCATTGTACATGCAGCAGAGCATGAACACAGACTCACCACCCCTGAATAATTACAGACATGGACTTTAGGGATATTAACTAAGTGACAGTTTGTGAAGTAGACATGGCCAGTTACCTGGAAGGGTATTTCTGGGACCTGTGGCAATGGCAAAATAGTAAGAGTACTCTTGGGGCTTCTGGTCCTAGCTATGGAAGGGGCTAGCACAATGATTTAGGGTGATGGGACAGCTATGTACAGTCTACAATGCATCATGACGGGTGTAAGATATTACAAAAGGCTTGCCTGAGTTGCTGAGCAATGCAAAAAACACTACTTGAGGACTAGAACAGCTGTGGATGACACAGGGACCCCGATGGACATTGCTAGTGACCAAGGAACCCACTTTACCAGCCATGAAGTTCAGGAATGGGCCAATAAAAATCATGTACACTGGCATTTCCACCTTCCCTGCAGCTCTACTGCTGCTGGGCTAATTGAAAGGAAGAATGGACTACTTAACAATTGATACTGGAAATTCACTCTCTCAACATATGGTCCAGAAGCCTAACTCAAGCCCTAAGAACTGAACATCTCAGGAGCAGTTGTCCCAGTACCTATGCTATGTTAAGCCAGAGGCAACTAACTAGTCAACTGTTAATCACTGGCTGCTGCTGCTGCTGCTGCTAAGTCACTTCAGTCGTGTCCGACTCTGTGTGACCCCATAGACAGCAGCCCAC
Source organism: Oreotragus oreotragus (assembly GCA_006410675.1). Taxonomy (NCBI): domain Eukaryota; kingdom Metazoa; phylum Chordata; class Mammalia; order Artiodactyla; family Bovidae; genus Oreotragus; species Oreotragus oreotragus. The sequence goes on from SJYX01020465.1 coordinate 14,843, forward strand.
CAGGCTCCCCCATCCCTGGGATTCTCCAGGCAAGAATACTGGAGTGGGTTGCCATTTCCTTCTCCAATGCATGAAAGAGAAAAGTGAAAGTGAAGTCGCTCAGTCTGTCCGACTGTTAGCGACCCCATGGACTGCAGCCCACCAGGCTACTCCGTCCATTGGATTTTCCAGGCAAGAGTACTGGGGTGGGGTGCCATTGCCTTCCCCGGTTAATCACTGGAACCACTGCCAACTACCAGGGCAATCTTTTGCCCTATAACATGATCCCTAGAGGAACATGTTATAAAATGGCCCTGGATCTTGCAGGAAAGTCCTCAGTAGACTTAGAGACTCAGGTGGGGCCAGGAAGAAGAAAGGTGAAGTCTAAGACTACTAAGGTAATTTATCTGGGCCCCCATTGGAGAAAGGCATGGTTACGTTAACCCTATGGGCTGCTATACTGCCTCTCCAGAATTTAGCATGGCTCTGAGGACTGAGGGTGGACAGGCAATATAATATGGCAGCCCAGGGCAAATTTCCACAGGCAGGGGTGGTATTATCTCAGAATGCTGTTACTGCTCGTAATTTGCATAATGATCTTCCCTGGTTGTGCCTGTTAAACGTTTTGTACCAGTTAGAGTGGAGGGATCTTTGTGGACTGGCAACAATGGTGGTATCTCACTGAGAAATTAGTCTGATTTCTGGGTCTATTGAGCTATGCCAATGTTGTCATCCTCTGGACCTCCATGAAAAACTGGGCTGATAAATACCTGGCTCCCAAGATTGCCCACCTCTTGGACTCGTGATGTTCTTTAGCTGCTGGTGTCTGTATTGCATTTGTGGTATTTGGTTGCAGTGAACCTCTGCATACCTGAAGGCAGGGATGTCACCCAAGAGGGGTGGTCCAAGATTGTAAAGGTCATGCAGGGCATATAGGGGTGGAGTGTGTGGTCAGGCCACTCAAGATGGCTGTTTGTGCTCTCTGTACATCCCCTGCTCACCAGTCCCTACTACACCTACACCTTACCACATGAATGTACTTCCCCCTGCTCCAATTAGTGATTGTTCTAATCATTTGGCCAGAACCTGCTAGTTGATTGAAGGAAAGTATCTGCAGCCATGATGGTTGTTAAACTGGGCAGAGGGAGGTGGTGGGACTGTGAGGGAGGAGCCCCAGTGCTGGTTTCCCTGGTAACTGATGAGCCAACCTGACGTCAATTCCCTCTATAAATGATGGCCTTCTTCCCCAGTAATGCAGATGGCTGTCATGTCCTGCCAGCTGTCTGCCATACACAGTGAGATATTACTCCAGGACCTTTCACTCAGATGTTTGCGATCACATGTCCAATAAACCTCCATTCCTGTCCATGTTTTCAGGCTGCTGAATTTCAAGACTGGGCAACTACAAGGCTTACAAGCCTGTGGGTTACAGGCCAAGAGCCTCCTACAAATTACTGAAAAATAAGGATCAAAACCTCTGGGTGGGGAGAACCTCTGAAAATACCATTTATGGTAAAAATAGACAAGCATGATCTTCAGTTATATAAAAGGGTTTCAACAGGCCTTTAGGACTGAGTAGTCATCCCTTTGAAAAGAAGTGTAGATCAGAAACAATTGAGAAAAATATTAACAGTGGGAGGGCCAGTGGCAGCTGCTCATAAAGAAGGTCATTCTGGGCTTACATTTTTGGTAACCACAGAGGTGGGCGTTGTGTGACCTACGTTGATAGAATTACCTTAGAGCTGGTTTGGTTCCAAGAAGCAGAGGATACTGCGTTTACAGAGGAATCACACAGACAAGCCATATTTGCTGGAAGCAGTTTGTTTCTGTAGCTGAAAATGGGAGAGACTTTTAATTTAACAACACGATATATCCTTGGCTTGGAGACCACTGAAAACAGCTGGTCTTGCAAAATCCAAGGCATTCATGACAAGTAATAAAAAGGAACTGGTAAAATTTAGATGCTAAGAAACGCTAATAAAGGAAAGTAGAGAAAGTAGTAGTAAATTCTTATTAACAGAACACTAACCATAAAAAATGTTATGTTGCAGATGAAAATTTTAAATGTTTTACTTTAGTGGGAAACCACAAAGAAAAAAATGGAAAAGCTCAGAGAAAAAGTGCTGATGAAAAATGAAAAGATATAATGTGAACTGAAAAAAAAGAAGAAAAACTGTTATAGAAATTAAAATACATTTAAGAACCCAAGGCAGAATGGACACTGCAGAAAACAATGGAAATAAACAATGAAAAGAGAGAAAAATGCAAAGTGAAATAAAAGAAAGTTGGGAATAAATCACAGGTAAATGGAGAAAAAAACTATAGACAGTGGTGGCTCAACAGTGCAGAGACACCGGTTTGTTCCCTGGGTCGGGAATATACCCTGGAGGAGGAAAAGGCAACCCACTCCAGTATTCTTGCCTGGAGAGTCTCATGGACAGAGGAGCTTGGCAGGCTACAGTCCATGGGGTCACAAAGAGCTGGACACAACTGAGCACCCGTGGAGGAGAAACAGAAATCCAAGGTATATACCATTGAAAAGCCCCTCCCAAATAAAATAAAAATGATGGACTGGAACAACATTCACAAAAGTAACCAGGAAAACTTCCTTGAGCTAAAATCCGAATCTATATATTGGAAGAATACATCTTGAACCATGGAAACTGATTCAAAATAGCCAGTGCTGGAATATATAGCTAGTAAAGTTGACTTCAAAGGAAAGTCCTTTGATTGTTTTCCCGTTATCCTTTGGGAAACATGCCAGAAATAGTCTGTTATTCAGACGCTATTCTCTTGTGTGTTGCTGGTGGGGAGTATGCCACAGTTTCCAGGTTCTTTTTGCCAGATGTTTCAGTTAGAGTCTGCCAGTAGGAGCCAGTTGTGAGATTGGGAGGCTGGAAGCAAGTAGAAACAGCACCAGTTCTCCCAGGGACCCAAGGCTTCAGTAGCAACAGCAGTGAGTGCTGGCTCCTGGGAGTTGGATCAGTGCAGAGCAGCAGTTCCAGCAGTCTCCATAGCAAGGACAGTTTCGTGGGTTCCTACAGGTCATTGCTTCTACCTACAGTTCCTGATCTCTGGATATCATCATCTAATTCCTTTTCCTCTTACAGTTCTGCCAACACTTTTGCAAGTGTTGCTTGAAACATCTAAAGGATTTTCTGTTTTTCTAACTGGACTCTGACAGAAATAGCCTGGCAGGAAAACAAACAAAGCATTAAATCACTCAGAAGAATCACTAGAAAACTAATATAAGGCTGATCTCAGATTTTGTCATAGCAACATTAATTACCAGAAGGCAGACGAGAATACTTATAAGAATCAAGGAAATGCAACAATAAGCAAAAACAAGACTACCTCAAACTCAAAAGCTTTGTGTACAGTGAAGGAAACTGTCAACAACATGAACAGGCCACTATTAAATGGGAGAAGATATTTCCAAACAATATATTTGTTAAGGGGTTAATATCTACAACAAATGAAATCATAAAACTGAACATCCATAAAAACCCAAACAACCCAGTTTAAAAAATGAGCACAGAATTTGAACAGATATTTTCCAAAGAAGGCAGACAGATGGTCAACATTGCTAATCATCAGGCAAATGCAAATCAAAACAATAAGTTATCACCACACACGTGTCAGAATGGCTATTAATAAAAAGACAGCAAACAGCAAGTGTGGGCAAGGATATGGAGAAAAGGGAACGCTCATGCACTGGTGGTGGTAATGTAAACTGGGGCAGCCACTATGGAAAACAGTATTGAGATTCCTCAAAAAATTAAGTTACCATATGATTCGTGAATTCCACTTCTGGGTATTTATCTGGGGAAAAAAAACCTTTAATCTGAAAAGATAGATACATCTATGTACATTGAAGGGTTATTTACAATAGTCAAGAGTGGAAGCAATCTAAGTGTCTATCAGTAGATGAATGGCTAAAGAAGATGTGATACATGTGTGTGTATATATATGAGCAACTTAGCACACAGATATATATATACACATGCATATATATCTATGTGTATGTGTGCGCACACTTAGTTGTGCTTAGTTGCTTATAGTGTTTAGTTTCTCAGTTGTGTCTGATTTTCTGCAGCCTCATAAACTGTACCCCACCAGGCTCCTCTGCCCATAGGATTTCCAGGGAAGAATACTGGAGTGCATTGCCACTCCCTTCTCCAGGGCCTCTTACCCATCCAGGCATAGAACATGCTTTTCTTGGGTCTCCTGCATTGGCAGGTGGGTTCTTTACTACCAGCATAACCTAGAAAGCCCAGGATTTATTCTCTTAATTTTTATGATGTGCTTCGCTGCAGATGGTGACTGCAGCCATGAAATTAAAAGACGCTTACTCCTTGGAAGAAAAGTTATGACCAACCGAGATAGCATATTCAAAAGCAGAGACATTACTTTGCCGACTAAGGTCCTTCTAGTCAAGGCTATGGTTTTTCCTGTGGTCACGTGTGGATATGAGAGTTGGACTGTGAAGAAGGCTGAGTGCCAAAGAATTGATGCTTTTGAACTGTGGTGTTGGAGAAGACTCTTGAGAGTCCCTTGGACTGCAAGGAGATCCAATCAGTCCATTCTGAAGGAGATCAACCCTGGGATTTCTTTGGAAGGAATGATGCTAAAGCTGAAACTCCAGTACTTTAGCCACCTCATGCGAAGAGTTGACTCATTGGAAAAGACTCTGATGCTGAGAGGGTTTGGGGGCAGGAGGAGAAGTGGACGACTGAGGATGAGATGGCTGGGTGGCATCACTGACTCGATGGACGTGAGTCTGAGTGAACTCCAGGAATTGATGATGGACAGGGAGGCCCGGCGTGCTGCGATTCATGGGGTCACAAAGAGATGGACATGACTGAGTGACTGAACTGAACAGCATTAATTATAATTTTCATGTTGTACGTTACATCCTTAGCACTTAATTATAACTGAAAGTCTGTACCTTTTAACTGCCTTCATCTGATACCATTTTCTCTACACCCATGTCCGGTCACCGTAAATCTGATTTCTTCTATAACTTTGTTGTTTCTAAAGTATAATTGACCTAAAACAATGGGTTTAGTTCAGTTCAGTTCAGTCACTCAGTCGTGTCTGACTCTTTGCAACCCCATGAATTGCAGCACTCCAGGCCTCCCTGTCCATTNGCTGCGATTCATGGGGTCGCAAAGAGTTGGACATGACTGAGTGACTGAACTGAACTGAACTGAACTGAAGAACATTTTGTTCGTTTGGACTAGAATTTTTTTCCTGCAGTCTCAAATAAAACTGAGAATTCATTTAAACTCATTTTAGAGCTGTAGCTTTTTCTTGTATTTGTTTTAGGTCACTTCAGTTCAGTTCAGTTGCTGGGGACCTGGATATGTCTGTAGTGGAGGATCATGGTCACGTGTGTGCTCCCTGGGGCATCTCAGTGCAGCAAGGGGGTAGCTGGCAACTGGAACAACTGGCTGGAGGTCTTTCGCCCAACCCTGATCCAGGTACAATCTATGTTCTAGCACAGAGCTAAACAATTCCTTTGGGGGTTATCCATTTGCCAGTGGGATGGGAAGACTGACCAAGGCCCCACATTTTCATTTTGCTCTGGGGTAGGAAAGGTATGTAGTTGATTCTGACCCTGATGCCGGTATTACTGTCCTCCTCTTTCAGACAGAAAACTGGTCTAAGATAAAAGCTGGTAACTGACAGGGCAGGTGGTCCACTCTGAAGCCCACACTTTCTTCCTCACGCTGTGCCCCATCACCTCCCTTGAGGAAGAGCAGGTTGAAATGAGAGGGGTCTAAAGAGCTGGCTTTCTGTGCATGCCCAGTTCTCTGGAGTGGCCTGAAAGTGACCTGGAGCCCTCATTTAAAAACACAGATCTAAAAAAAGAAGTAAAAAGAAACAGGCCTGCACTTAAAGGACTCAAGGTCTTTATGGTTTCTACTGGTGGACAAGTATAAACACTTAAAGAAAATTCTGAGCTACAGGCTCACTGGTATAACTGAATTTCGTCCGCCTAAAATCTATATGTTGAAGTCCTAGCCCCCAATTCCTCAGAATGTGAGTACATTTGANAACAGGCCTGCACTTAAAGGACTCAAGGTCTTTATGGTTTCTACTGGTGGACAAGTATAAACACTTAAAGAAAATTCTGAGCTACAGGCTCACTGGTATAACTGAATTTCGTCCGCCTAAAATCTATATGTTGAAGTCCTAGCCCCCAATTCCTCAGAATGTGAGTACATTTGAAAAGAGAGCCTTCAAAGACATGATTAAATGAGGCTTTTAGTGTCCGGTTTTACTCATGTGTTTATAAGAAGAGGAAATTGAGACACAAATTCATGAATTCAGACACAAGAAATACCAAGTAAGGACAAAGTGATAAGATGGTTATCTATAAGCCAAGAAGAGAGGCCTCACAAGAAACTAAGCCTATTGTCCCCTTGAGCTTGGACTTCTAGCCTCAAAAACTGTGAAAAAATAAATTTCTGTTGCTTAAATCACCCAACCACTAGTATTTTGTTATGGCAGCCTTAGCAAAGAATATAACCACCAAGACCCTGATATATTAATACATCAATCTTCTGCTGATCAAAAAAGCACAGGAACAGGCTTCTATCAAGTGTTACAAAAATGAGGTGCTATCTATAAAAGCCCCTAGGGAAATAAGAGAGAAAATGGGATGAGGTGAAAAGAAAAGATTTAAGACACTGTAAGTAAATAACCATTTAGCTGTTGCCTTCCCCTTTATTTATTTTTTATATAGATAAGTGATATGTGAATAATATATGTTCACTGTAAAAACATTTCTAAAAAGCCTAAATCAGTGGAGTAAAAAATCTTGGTCTTTCTTTACCCCTTTATTCCCCAACTCACTTCCCACTTAAAAAGTAACCTGATAGGAATATTCTCTCAGACCATTAAAAAAATTCATTTAATAATACATGTATATATTTCTATATATGCTTACTGTTGATTATAAAACAAAAATTAAAAAACGCTTACTCCTTGGAAGGAAAGTTATGACCAACCTAGATAGCATATTCAAAAGCAGAGACATTACTTTGCCAACAAAGGTCCATCTAGTCAAGGCTATGGTTTTTCCAGTGGTCATGTATGGATGTGAGAGTTGGACTGTGAAGAAAGCTGAGTGCCGAAGAATTGATGCTTTAGAACTGTGGTGTTGGAGAAGACTCTTGAGAGTCCCTTGGATTGCAAGGAGATCCAACCAGTGCATCATAAAGGAGATCAGTCCTGGGTGTGCATTGGAAGGACCAATGTTGAAGATGAAACTCCAATACTTTGGCCACCTGATGCGAAGAGCTGACTCACTTGAAAAGATCCTGATGCTGGGAAAGATTGAGGGCAGAAGGATAAGGGGACGACAGAGGATGAGATGGTTGGATGGCATCACTGACTCAATGGACATGAGTTTGAGTAAACTCCAGGAGTTGGTGATGGACAGGGAGGCCTGGCATGCTGCNCTGCAAGGAGATCCAACCAGTGCATCATAAAGGAGATCAGTCCTGGGTGTGCATTGGAAGGACCAATGTTGAAGATGAAACTCCAATACTTTGGCCACCTGATGCGAAGAGCTGACTCACTTGAAAAGATCCTGATGCTGGGAAAGATTGAGGGCAGAAGGATAAGGGGACGACAGAGGATGAGATGGTTGGATGGTATCGCTGACTCTATGGACATGGGTTTGGGTAGCCTCTGGGAGTTGGTGATGGACAGGGAGGCCTGGCGTGCTGGGGTTCATGGGGTCACAAAGAGTTGGACATAACTGATCGACTGAACTGAACTGAACTGATACAATATATATTGCTTTATGATTTTTTTCTCTATTTAACAATATGTATTAGGGATTTTTCTCTATCTACAACACTCCTTTTCTTATATAATTTCCCTGTCTACCACACAACATGGTATGGGGCTATATAATTTATCTATCATTTTACTGATAGATATTCAAGATGTTTCTAATTTTTTATGATCATAAAAAATCCTGCAATGAAGATTTTCATAAATACATATCTATGACATTTAGATTTCTAATCATCATATTTCTCAGTCACTCTCCTGATTCCACGTTTACTTCTGGACTCCTTTTTAGAATTTATGGCTCAAACTGTCTTTTCCCATCTGAATTAGGTATGTAATGGCTGAGATGCTTTTTCTTTAATGCCAGTACAACCAGAATCATGTATGATTTACTGTTTCCTTGGTAAAGCATAAGGAAAATGCCTTAACTGTTAAAGCTATGCTGCACATTGTGCCAAGGGCCAGGAGTATGCAGTAGGCTGCAGAGGAAGCTTAAGCTAGTGAGCTTAATACATACATTCTCTGTGGTTTGAGGTGGAAAGACAGTATAACTTTGAGCTTGGGCGTGCCTCAGTGTCCTCCACACACTCAAGGGGACAGTGCCAACTCAGGATGACATTAGGGATTGTCTCTGGGAGGGATATGCACATATGGCTTTTTCTACTGAGAAGAAGTGAAGTCGCTCAGTCATGTCTGACTCTTTGTGACCCCATGGACTGTAGCCTACCAGGCTTCTCTTTCCATGGGATTTTCCAGGCAAGAGTACTGGAGTGGGGTGCCATTTCCTTCTCCAGGCAAGAAGAGAAGATAAAGGGAAACCCCGATAAAGGTTGGGATGGGCAGTTTTTCCCAATTTCAACGTTTCAGTTCAAGAAGCCCTTGCCCAATAAATAATGGCATCTTACTTTATGGCTCTATGAAGCACCTGGTGGGACTTTCCCAAGAGAAGGCAAGTTAGTTTCACTATGAATTAGTAAACATAGACTTTTGGTAAAAAAAAAAAAAAAATA
>SJYX01020465.1:23839-51002 GCA_006410675.1 Oreotragus oreotragus
TGGTGAAGTCGCTCAGTCGTGTCCGACTCTTTGCGACCCCGTGGACTGTAGCCTACCAGGCTCCTCCGTCCATGGGATTCTCCAGGCAAGAATACTGGAGTGGGTTGCCATTTCCTCCTCCAGGGGATCTTCCCAACCCAGGGATCGAACCCAGGTCTCCCACATTGGAGGCAGACGTTTTAACCTCTGAGCCACCAGGGAAGTCCATAATATATATATATATATATATCTGGAACGACTTAATTTAATAGCCTTATGGATGAAGAGGCAAACATATTAAAAAACAGTATTTAAAGATTGCAAGCATTTAAAGATGGGTTAAATATATTATATCACTAGATTTTGGCCTTCCTTCTTAAGTCTACAAAGCAACAATTCTGAATCCTCTCTCAGTGTCTGAAACCTTCCAGTCCTGTTCTCTTTGGCAGAACTTCATGCCTCTTGGCTTCAGGCAGCAATTTGTCAAGAAAGCTTGCCATTTTGGCTTACTTCACCTGTATTTCTCGTTTCCTCCATCCACTCAAGCTTCAAAAGCCTCTAATTACCTGTTTACCTTAATTATTCCAGCTAGGACTCCATCTAGTCTCAGGTTCTCCCACTTCTGAGGATCTGAAGTGCCAGTACTTACCCTTTTAGGAGAATCTGCTTTTCTGAAAAATGCATTTCCTCACCTCCACTGTGTCTTGTGGCTTCCATAGCAGGGAGAGGGGGAACAGAAAGAAAACTGGCAGTAGTCTTGGGTGTCTGATTCTGAGCCACAATCTATTACATTTAGAGAAAACCAAAATCTCTTACATAGACCCCAGCAGAACAAAGGGCTTCTACTCAGGCCAGAACTCACAGACCAGCTACTGTGGCAAATATAGGACTGGCCAAAAAGGTCATTCGGGTTTTTCCACAAGATCTCATGGAAAAACCCAAACTAACTTTTTGACCAACCTAGTATAAGCCATCAGCACTGTATGGGTTTAGTCCATTTCTAGGATCCCCAAGACATCGGAAGTCCAGTGGGTTGGCACCCTTTTTCTTTACCAAATATCCATTTCTCTCATATCTTTTAGCTCATAAGCATACAGAAAGGCAAATTTAGAGGCCAAGTAATCCAGGGACAAAGTCCCCTTCACAACTACTAGTTGTGAAGCTGGCTTAGGTCAAGGTACTACTAAGACTAGACAGAGATCCCCTCTGTTGCTACTTACCAAATAATTAAACATTTGACTCTGGGTTTTCCTAGGCTGTCTAAAACCAGACTCATTATCTTACGTAGACGTATTGGCTTACTAATGAACTAACTCTTTGCATCCTGATGAATAACACACGCTATATTTAAATTTTTACTTATGGAAATGTTTTGGCAAAAATATTGTCACTAGCTGGTGCCCTGATTAAACTAAGAATTGTTTTTCTCAGTAGGTGCCATCATGAGCTGACACAGACTGGTCAAGTTTAAATCTGATAGAAACAAAATTCTCTGCCACAAAGCTCTGAGCATCTTGGTATTAAATTTGAATTTGGAATGTATTAAGCCCAAGACAGGGTATAACATGCATCACTTAGATCTCCTTGGAGAAGGCAGTGGCACCTCACTCCAGTACTCTTGCCTGGAAAATCCCATGGACAGAGGAGCCTGGTAGGCTGCAGTCCATGGGGTCGCGAAGAGTCGGACATGACTGAGCGACTTCCCTTTCACTTTTCACTTTCATGCATTAGAGAAGGAAATGGCAACCCACTCCAGTGTTCTTGCCTGGAGAATCCCAGGGATTGGGGAGCCTGGTGGGCTGCCGTCTATGGGGTCGCACAGAGTCGGACACGACTGAAGTGACTTAGCAGCTTAGCAGCAGGCCTCCTTAGGTGACATGGAGCATGAGTTCTATTTACTATCTTTAAAACAGGTCAACTTCTTGGTCCCCTGTGTGACTGTCCAGCCTAAGCCTTCCAAAGGGTGGTCTGCCAATCAACTCAATATTAAGCATAATGGTTTATTTTACTTGGAAGTTTTCCACCACTAAGTTCTTTAAAATGCTCATATATATTTAAATTTATTTAAAATTCAGATTCTCTATTTCTCATTTTATCATCACTTTAATTAGGCATAACAGATTGAAATTAGGTATCATAGAATAACTTTGCATGTTGAGACTAACAATACTGCAATTTATTCATGTGATGATTTTTTTCTCCCCTGTACCTGTCTGAGTCACCAGGCATCAATGAATATGCAAAGAACAGGCCTTCATACTTTTGGATTTTCAGATTTAAAATAAGAGAACTAGTCCTTTAGTTTCAAGACTTGTGAACTAATACAAAGTGTAGAAGTCTTTATTTTTTTGCCTAACGACTGAAAAGCAAGTTTTGCTGTGCTGCTGGAGAAACACTCCACAAAATAACCGGTGTGGATAAAAAATAAATAAATAAAAAGGGAAAGTATGCCACAGGTTATTTGCATATGATAATTTTATAAAACATTCCCCCTGAGAAATGCCTGAGTGGAATTAATTTACAATCAGTAGGAACCAGTGGGAATGTGCTTGTCTAAATAAATAATCCAAAATTATTCTTGGGTGGTAAAGTTTGTTTACTGCCTTAACTAAAGTGTGTATCAAACGTAAGTGCATCAGCATTGGCTGAGGGCTGGGGGAGTCAGGCACAGCCTGCACCTCCAGTGTTTTCATCCATTCTGCTGTTTAGATTTCCTGGCAAGAGGTCCAAGCCACAAAAAGGTTTATTCCAATATTATGTGTGTGTGTTTGTGTGTGTTCTGCATAGTGATGGACATTGCTCCTTTTCAAAAGGAGCCTCAAAAGTACAACGGGTTTCTTGAAAACTAAATAAGAGTTTGCTACTTTTAAAAATTACTTTAAAACTCAACACCTCTGTAGGCCAAAACTAATGAGTATTCTTTATCCCAGAAACAAAGAACATTTCTTCCCACTTAGAAATTCCCAGGCTCCTTTCCACCCTTCAGGTTATCCATACCTGATATGTACCTATGAACGTCTTGCTTGTTAGGCACCTTGTGCCTGGTGTTGGGCTACAAAGAAGTTAACAGACATTGCTTTATTTAATTCTCACAGTATTGAAAGATATGTTTAATTGTTCTGATTTGAGATCTGAGAAGGCAGGCTGAGAAAAGTTAAGTACCTTGTCTACAGTCTCACAGCTGTGGAATACCAGAAGCAGAGTTTAAACTCAGATCTGTCTGGATTCCAGAGCCATTGTTCTCAACCATAGCACACTTCTTCCTTCCTTGTGCTCTTCTCAGGCTGCATAACTCTCTTTGTAGAAATCATGCCCTCTTAAGTGCCTGTTTCCTGAAAGGCTGCCTTCAACATCCATCTTAACTAGATTTCTGCAGTATAAAACGGTTGCTGGGTGGAAGTCCCATCATGAGAATCATGTGGATCTCTGAGCCAGATGGGTGGATAGAAGGATGGATGGAGAATGAATGCCCAGACTTTTCTTGGAACAGAGTGGTCTAGGAGTTAGGTGGGGATAATGCTATGTTTACAGCATATACTGACTAATCAAGGGAACAGTCATGGCAGATAACAAATAGCTCCTTCAGAATATCAAGGGGGGAATGTCATCAACAGTCAGTGTATCTTTTATCCCATTAAAAGAAGAAACCAGTCTACAGAGAGATGGTATATTATAGCAGTTAAGAGGATGATTTTGAGGCCAGAATACCTAGGTTTAACACCTTATACTAATATGTAATCTTGGACAAGTTATTGATCTCCTCTGTGCCTTCATCTGCTAATCGATAACATGGATACAATAATTGTATCTGTTTCATACGATTGCTGTAAAAAAATAGGAGTATATATACTAAGTCCCTAGCATATCGTATGCACTCTTTAAGTATTTGCCAGCAGTAGTAGTAGTACTATAGTGCTTTGTATTTGATCATTTCTCTCTCCTGATATCTGACTATGGTCCTAGGTAACTTGACAAACAATTGACATGTAGCTCTTGGTATCTCTTTAGTAGTTTTGGGGTTACTTTAAACTCAATGCCCCTACTATTAGCCTACAACCTAAACATTCTAATCACAGACTGAATGTGGAGCTCAGCTTTAAATATCTCATAATGAATCCCTTTTCCATGCCCAAACTGGGAATAAACACCTGGCTTCAAACTATCTTCAAGGCTTGAATATTTCTCCTTTGTGGAAAAAAAAAAAAAGCATGTAACAATGACAACAATAATATAACAGCAAGAAAGAAAGGGAAAATGGAATTTTAAATGAGAAAGTGAGAGTGAAAAGGGAGGGAGAGAAAAAGGAAGAGGAAGGAAGAAGGGAGGGAAACAGAAAGGGAGGAAGGGAGAAATGAACAAGAGGAAGGAAGGATATGTCAAAGGGCAACATAGCCAGGAGCTTACAAATGGAAAGAAGAGTCTAATGCAGGGTCAAGATTCTGTGCATGAATGCTAAGTCATTTCAGTTGTGTCCAACTCTTGGCGACCCTATTGACTGTAGCATGCCAGGCTGTACTGTCCATGAGATTCTCCAGACAAGAATGCTGGAGTGAGTTGCCATGCCCTCCACCAAGGATCTTCCTAACCCAGGGTTCAGACCCACATCTCCTGTATTGCAGGCACATTCTTTACCACTAAGCCACCGGGGACGCCCCCAAGATTCTGTAACAGTCTTTAATAGGCTCAGAAATGTACGCCATTTGTGAGACTACCTGTGTCTTTCTTCCACAATGATTCCCTTCTAGTTACTAGAAGAGTTTGAAAGGGAAATCAACACCTTCTGATGCAAAACATTAGATTTTCCTCCTTATTATTCCTAGCAGGTTTTTCCCCAAATCATAAACTTCCATTCAATCTAAAAATAATTGGACATTTTTTTTTATTTTGAAAAGTTTTATTTTCATTTTCATTCACTCCCCAATATTTTCTAACTTCCCTTGTGATATATTCTTTAACTCGTGAGTCATTCAAAGCATCTTATATAATTCTCAAATACTTGACAATTTTCCAGTTGCCTTCTCTTTATTATTTTCTAATTTAATTTTCTCTGTGGTCAGACAAAACTATGTATGATTTTAATCCTTTAATTTTATCGGTTTCATATTTTGTTTGTTTGCTTTTTTGCCCAGAATATGGTTTCTTTTGCTGAAAATATGTATCTGTTTAAAAAAAAAACAAGAGTACTTTGCAGTTGTTTTGTTAATTGAGTATTTGGTTGACAGTGCTGTTCAGTGTTTGAAATTTATTGAAAGACTTGACTTCACAAATTTAAGGAGTTATCTAAATTGCGGTTTGGAAATCTTGAAGGCATCAGAAAATACACTCTGGGTGCTCTACTCTTATGGACATTCAGTTAAATTCAGTGCTGTGAAAAAGCTCTTAGGAAATCGTATTAATATATTTTTGCAAATATGACCTCGTTAAATGAGTTTCTTTTCTGCTAGTTTTTATTATAAGTCTAAGCAACCAAAAATTGAAGAAAAAAGATGATGAAAGAATAGTTTTTTTAAAGGCAATTGCATGACTAAAATTTATACTTAATTTCTACCATACTGCACAAAGAAGCTTTCTTGGTTAATTCATGTCTCTGTATCTTAGCTTTACTCAATCATGTAAAAAAGCAACATCATTAATTACATAAGTGAAAGGAGGCATTGAAAAAATTCTGCATCCTTTCATTAACTTACAAAAATACAATTAGTAATTATAAGTGATTTCCTGGAGAAAGTCCAGAGCTGAATTAAAAATATCACTAACCACAGAGATCTTCATTGGTCCCTTAGAAGAAAAAAATGCACTGCTATGAAGCTTATCTGTTGCACTTGCTTTTAAAACATCAAAGGACTAATTCATAAGGCAGCCACACAACTTTTTTAATGTTTTTAATTTTTTGTGATCTCTGGGAAATGTGAAGAATGTTCCTTTTTCTAAGTGAAATGAATTTAGTCTAGAATGAGAAGTTATTTCTTCACTCAGAAGTCATGGATATTCTGTCCCCAAAATGAAATTGTGAATTTGTTTTATTTTATTCTTTATTTATGATTCCTTAAAATTTTTGCAAAATTTATTTATTTTTCACTGAAATAAAGTTGACTTACAATATTGTATTAGTTTTAGGTGTTTAATACAGTGACTTGATTTTTTTATAGACTGTATTTCATGTAAAGTTATTATAAAACATTCACTCTATTTTCTGTGCTGTATATTACATCCTTGTAACTTATTTATTTTATAGCTAGTAGTTGGGCTCTCTTAACCCCCTTCGCCTCTCTTGCCCCTCCCCCACACTCCTCCCCTCTGGTAACCGCTAGTGTGTGTTCTGTATCTGTGAGTCTGTTTCTCTTTTGATATACTTGTTTTATTTTAATGAGATAGTTGTTTCAAAGGCTTTTTTTTTTTTTCAATTTTGGCATATCAGTTTTTAATGGGCAACTTATTTATGCTGATTCTAGAAAGATGGAAACGAATTTCCTAAAATAGGGATACTTTGGGACTGTCCCTCCTTGCCTCCCTGTTTGAAGAGACATACAGTATAGACCTTCCTTGGGGTATGACAAGAGCTGAACACGTCCTGTCAAACATATGGCTCTTTGAAGGCAGCTGTGTGTGGACTGTGTTTGGACTGGGATGAAGCAGGGTCTACTGGCATCAGGCAGAAGGGGAAGTTTGGGGAGCATCTGGAGCAGGACCCCAGAGAATTCTCTTACTCATATTCATCTGCTTGCTATTTATGTAAAATTTTAACCTGTTTGATGATTGCGCTCCTTTTTCTCTATTGCCTTTCATAAAAACAATAAACTCAGTGTTGGGAGACTGTTGAATGAATTATAAAATTCAGTCCATTCCTGATTTGTTGGAATGCAGATGATCTGCTTTGCTGTTTCTCTGGTGTCAGGTTTCAGTCTCAGTTTATATGCTGTTGTCAGCCTGATTCCCTTCTCCATTTCTTCAGTTGGGGGTTGAAAATTTAAGGTTAGGTGGGGAAATGTTAGGAAGTTAGTCTTCCACCATCCTGGAGGAGGAGGAGGAGGAGGGGAGGAAGAAGAAGAATAACGTGACAGGATATCCTCCCTACATCTTTCACCCACTCCCATCCTCCCCTCTGTGAGGAGGAGTCACTTAGCACCACACTATCAGTATCGTTGTGATCCCTATGAGAGTTCATCAGTGTTAATGGAACGATTTGTCTTATAAATCTTCACTCTGATTAATTTGAAGGTTTCAGGACCACAGCCTTCAACTCTGTATACTATCACTGTCCCCTTTCAGGAAGGAGCCAGAAACACAAACGACCAAAGGCATTTTTCACAGAATTAGAATAAAAACTTGTAGAATTTGTATGGAAACACAAAAGACCACGAATAGCCAAAACAATTTTCAGAAAGAAAAATAGGGCTGCAGGAATCAATTTCCCTGACTTCAGACTATACCACAAAGCTACAGTACTAAAAACAGTTTGGTACTGTCATAAAAACAGACATACAGACCCATGGGACATAATAGAAAGTCCAGAGATAAACCCACGCACCTATGGTCAACTAATCTATGATAAAGGAGGCAACAATATACAATGGTGAAAAGACAGCCTCTTCAATAAGTGGCACTGGGAAAACTAGATATATACATGTAAAAGGATGAAATTAGAACACTCCTGAAACTCCAGTACTTTCGCCATCTCATGCGAAGAGTTGACTCACTGGAAAAGACTTTGATGCTGGGAGGGATTGCGGGCAGGAGAAGAAGGGGATGACCGAGGATGAGATGGCTGGATGGCATTACTGACTCAATGAATGCCGAGTCTGAGTGAACTCCAAGAGTTGGTGATGGACAGGGAGGCTTGGCATGCTGTGATTCATGGGGTCATAAAGAGTCGGACATGACTGAGCGACTGACCTTGAACTAACATCATACAGAAAAATAAATTCAAAGTGGATTAAAGACCTAAATGTAAGGCCAGAGAGAATGCTGTCTGACATAAATTGCAGCAATATTTTTTTTGATCCACCTCATAGAGTAATGAAAATAAAGCCAAAAATAAACAAATGGAACCTAATTAAATTTAAAAGCTTTTGCACAGCAAAGGAAACCATAAACAAAATGAAAAGAAAGCCTACATACTGGGAGAGAATATCTGCAAATGAAGCAACCAATAAGGGATTAACCTCCAAACTATATGAACAGCTCATGCAGCTCAATATAAAAAAAAATCCAATTAAAAACTGGACAGGTGATCTAAAAAGACATTTCTCCAAAGAAGGCATACAAATGCCCAAAAATCACAAGAAAAAAATGTTCAACATCCCTAATAATTAGAGAAATGGAAACCAAAGCTACAATGGGGTATCACCTCACACCAGGCAGAATGGCCATCATCGAAAAATCTACAGGCAATGCTGAAGAGGATATGACAAAGAGGGAAGACTCCTACACTGTTGGTGGGAACATAAACTGGTACAGCCACTACGGAGAACAGTGTGGAGATTCCTCAAGAAACTAAATATCGAAATACCATATGATTCAGCAATCACCCTCCTGGGCATATATTCAGAGAAAACCATAATTCAAAAAGATGCATGAACCTCAATGTTCAGAGCAGCAATATTTATCATAGCCGAGACCTAATGGAAGCAGAAGCTCCGATACTTTGGCAACCTGATGTGAAGAGCCAACTTATTGGAAAAGACTGTGATGCTGGGAAAGACTGAGGGCAGGAGGAGAAGGGGATGTCAGAGGACAAGAGGGTCATCAGAAAACTCTGGGAGATGGTGAAGCACAGGGAAGCCTGGTGTGCTGCGGTCCATGGGGTTGCAAAGAGTCAGACACCACTGAACAACTGAACTACAGCAACAAATGGAAGCAACCTAAATGTCCATTGACAGAGGGGTGGAGAAAGAAGATGTACTACATAGAAACAATGGAATAAACTCAGCGATAAAAAGGAACAAAATAATGCCATTCATAGCCATGTGGATGGACCTAGAGACTGCCATATTGAGCAAAGTAAGTTAGAGAGAGAGATGTAGTATCATATGATATCACTTATATATGAAGTCTAGAAAACATGGTGCAAATGAATTTACCTACAGAATACAGTCACGGATGTAGAAAACAGACTTCGGGTTACCAGTGGGGGGAAAGGCAGGGGATAAATTGGGAGATAGGGATTGACACATTAACACTACTACATATAAAATAGATAACTAATAAGGATCTACTGTATAGTACAAGAAACTATACTCAGTGCTCTGTAGTATGGGAAAAGAATCTACAAAAGAGTAAATACATGTATATGTATAACTGATTCATTTTACTGTACACCTGAAACTAACACAATGTTGTAAACTAATTACAATGAAAAAATTTTAAATAACAGAAGATTTGGAATTATCTGTTTTTCACTTGCCTCTGTGGGCTGGAATTTAATAATTAAAAATTAAATCTGTGCTAAGATACACCAGTATCTATCTCAAATAAAATACAAAGCAATACTATGTGATCAGGGTGGGATTCTATAGTCAGGGCTGAAAAGTGAAGTATCACCAACTGCACAAGAATGCCTACCTCACGGGTCTAGACACAGCAGCTGGCAGGCTAGCAGGAGACGAGAGGTGCAGAGTGTGTTCAGAACAAAGGCCTTTTTGAAAGGTGTTTTTTTTTTTTTAATTCTAGGGACCAAAATTAAGGCTTCCTTAGTGCAGTTTTACAACTCTGAAAAGAACTGATTGTTCTAAAGCCACACCTTGGTTACTTCCTCAGCAATTATTACAATGAAAGATCATTGTCAGATGCATGTTCAGGAGGAAGAAAGATACCCACTTTGTAATAGGCCTGGATTCAACAGGGGCTGGTGCCCTGGGGCGGCATACCTCACACAGACCTGACAGCCCTTTGGACATGTATTACACTACTGCTGCATGCCCTGTAGCTGGCAGACCCTTAGAGCTGTGAGCAAAAGCTTCTCAGTTTCAGAAATAGAAAGGGAAGTCAGGAGGAGTTTGCTGTCACACACACACACACACACACACACACACACACACACACACACACAGCCAATTGCTTTTAGTGGAGAAGACGTTTCATCTTTATCATGTGAACACGGACAGAACTACAAATATTGCAAGAAGATGTAACTTCTGCTCAGGAAGCATTGGTTCTTTTATTCCCAGATGAAGTTAAGGGTCCTTAAAATGCTATGACTTGAATGCAAGTTCCTGCTTGGAATAACTACTGGTTTTGAGAAAATGGAAGAAATATTACAAAAGGGAAGCAAGTTCAGGCTTTTTTTGGTGGGTCTTTATGAAAAAAGGCCCCAGAGAGCACATACCTACTCCAGACAATGAAACTTTTAAGCCTGAGTTCCAGTTTTACAATGAACAGGTTGTGAATGACTTTTTAAATCATAAATTTTTTTTTTACCCTCTTGACCACGTTTATACTTTTCCCCTACTGCCACAGCCCCTGCCTCTAGTGACCACCAATCTAGTCTCTGTATGCATGATTTTGGTTGCTTCTTTTTTTCAAGATTCCATGTTTAAGAGAGATTACACAGTACTTGTCTTTCTCAGTTTGACTTATTTCTCTTAGCATAATGTTCTCGAGATCCATCCATTTTGTCATACCCGGCAAGCTTTCATTCTTTTTATGACTGAATAATGTTCCATGATGTATATATGTGCCACAATTTCTTCATTCATTTATCTACTGATGAACACCGAGGTTGTTTCCATATCTTGACTATTGTAAATAATGCTGCAGTGAACATGTGGGTGCAGATAACTTTTCAAGTTAGTGTTCCCATTTTCTTCAGCTAAATACCCCAAAGTGGAATTCCTGATTCATACGGTAATTCCATTTTTAAGTTTTTCAGGAACCACCATACTGTTTTCCATCCTAGCCACTAATTTATATTTCTGTCAACAGTGCGCAAGGGTTCCTTTTCAAACTTACCAGCATTTGTCTTTTTGACAGTAGCCGTTTTAACAAGTGTGGGATGATATCTCATTATGGTTTCGATCTGCATGTCTCTGATGATTAACAATGTTGATCAACTTCATGTACCTGTTGGCCATCTTTATGTCTTCTTTGGAAAAATGTCTTTAGATCTTCTGCGTATTTTTTAATTGAATGGTTTTTTTTTTTTTTTGCAGAGTTGTATGAGTCCTTTATCTTGAATATTAACCCTCATCAGATATATAATTTGTAAATACTTTCATTCCGTTGGGTGACTTTTTACTTTGTTGATGATTCCTTTGCTGTGAAGAAGCCTTTTAATTTGATAGAGTCCCACTTGTTTACTTTCGCTGCTCTTACTTTTGGTGTCAGATTAAAAAAAAATTTTTTTTTTTTTTTTGCAGAGTTGTATGAGTCCTTTATCCTGTATATTAACCCTCATCAGATATATAATTTGTAAATACTTTCATTCCGTTGGGTGACTTTTTACTTTGTTGATGATTCCTTTGCTGTGAAGAAGCCTTTTAATTTGATAGAGTCCCACTTGTTTACTTTCGCTGCTCTTACTTTTGGTGTCAGATTAAAAAAAAACTGCTAAGACCTATGTCAAAAGCTTATGACTTATGTTTTCTTCTAGGAGTTTTGCGGTTTCAGGTTTTACATTCAAGTACGAATCCTTTTTGAGTTAATTTTTGAGTATGGTGCAATGCATTGTCCTATTTCATTCTTGTGCATATGGCTATCCAGTTTTCCCAATACCCAATTTTTTGAAAAGATTGTCCTTTCCCCATTGTATATTCTTGGTTCCTTTGTCATAAGTTAATTAACTACTGTCGTTCAGTCGCTAAGTCCTGTCAAACTCTTTAATGCCATTGACCGCAGCACACCAGGTCTCTTCTGTCCTCCACTATCTCCTGACCTTTGCTCCAGTTCACGTCCATTGAGTTGGTGAATATTAACATCCAAGCATCTCATCTTCTGTGTCTGTTTTGATGCCAATATCACACTGTTTTTTAAATTACTATTGCTTTGTAATAAAGTTATGATGCCTCCAGGTTCGTTGTTCTTTCTTAAGGTTGATTTGCTCTTTGGTGGCACCACACAAATTTTAGGATTGTTTGTTTTACTATGAAGAATACCCCAGGATTTTGACGGAGATTGCATTGAATATATAAATTGCTTTGGGTAAAATGGATATTTTAACAGTATTAATTCTTCCAGTTCATGAGCACAGAATATGTTTCCATTTATTCGTGTCTTCAGTTTCTTTTCTTTAATGTCATAGTTTTCAGTATACAGATTTTCTGCCTCCTTGGTTAAATTTATTCCTAGGTACTTTATTCTTTTTCTTGCAATTGTAAATGAAATAGTATTCTTAATTTCTTTTGGTAATTTGTTTTTAGATTTGTGCATATTGATTTTTGTATCCTGCAACATTACTGAACTGGTTTATTAGTTCTAACAGTTTTTAAGGTGCTTTTCAAGGTTTTCTGTTTATAATATTATGTCATCTGCATGTAGTTACAATTTCACTTCTTCCTCTCCTAATTGCAGTTTGGGACTTCCAATACTATGTTGCACAGGAGTGGACATCCTTGTTCTTGTTCCTAATCTTAGAGGAAAAACTTTCAGCTTTTCACCACTAAGCATATGTTAGTTGTGGGCTTATCACATTTGATCTTTTTTTTTATGTTGAGATACATTTCTTCTATACCTGCTTTGTTGAGAGTTTTTATCATAAATGGATGTTAAATTATGTGAAAAATTTTCTGCATCTGTTGGGATGACCATGTAATTTTTACTCTCCATTTTGCAATGTGCTGTATCACTTGACTGATGTGTACAGATGTTGAACCAGCCTTATATCTCTGGATTAAATCCCACTTGATTATGGTGTATGAGACTTTTACTATAATTGTTGAATTTGGTTTGCTAATACTTTGCTAAGGAGTTTTGTATCTATGTTTATCTGGAATATTGGCCTATAATTTTCTTTTCTTGTGGTATCCTTGTCTGTTTTTAATTTATTTCCTTAATCTGTTTCTTTGTATGCAAAATGAGCACATCAATAACTATATAGGTACTTTCCAAAGTTGTCGTCAAGGTCAAGTGCTGACCATGGAGTTAGTCAAAGTTCTCCAGAGAAACAGAGCTAACAGGATCTCTCTCTCTACTTCAGTTCAGTTCAGTCGCTCAGTCGTGTCCGACTCTGCGACCCTATGAACTGCAGCATGCCAGATCTCCCTGTTCATCACCAGCTCCCGGAGTTCACTCAAACTCATATCCATCGAGTCAGTGATGTCATCCAGCCATCTCATCCTCTGTCATCCCCTTCTCCTCCTGCCCCCAATCCCTCCCAGCATCAGGGTCTTTTCCAATGAGTCAGTTCTTCACATCAGTGGCCAAAGTATTGGAGTTTCAGCTTCAGCATCAGTCCTTTCAATGACTATTCAGGACTGATTTCCTTTAGGATGGACTGGTTGGATGTCCTTGTGGTCCAAGGGACTCTCAAGAGTCTTCTCCACACCCCAGTTCAAAAGCATCAGTTTTTCAGCACTCAGCTTTCTTTATAGTCCAACTCTCACATCCATACATGATTACTGGAAAAACTATAGCCTTGACTAGACAGACCTTTGTTGACAAAGTAATGGCTCTGCTTTTTAAAATATTCTGTCTAGGGTGGGCATAACTTTCCTTCCAAGGAGTAAGCGTCTTTTAATTTCATGGCTGCAATCACCATCTGCAGTGATTTTGGAGCCCCCAAAATTAAAGTCAACCACTGTTTCCCCATCTATTTGCCGTGAAGTGATGGGACCAGATGCCATGATCTTAGTTTTCTGAAAGTTGAGCTTTAAGTCAACTTTTTCACTCTCCTCTTTCACTTTCATCAAGAGGCTCTTTAGTTCTTCTTCACTTTCTGCCATAAGGGTGGTGGCTTCTGCATATCTGAGATTATTAATATTTCTCCCAGCTATCTTGATTCCAGCTTGTGCTTCTTCCAGTCCAGCGTTTCTCATGATGTACTCTGCATAGAAGTTAAATAAGCAGGGTGACAATATACAGCCTTGACATACTCCTTTTCCTATTTGGAACCAGTCTGTTGTTCCATGTCCAGTTCTAACTGTTGCTTCCTGACCTGCATACAGGTTTCTCAAGAGGCAGGTCAGGTGGTCTGGTATTCCCATCTCTTTCAGAATTTTCTGGCTCTACTTATACATCTATAGATAGAGATAGAGAGATAGATATAAAAATTTATTATGAGAACTGGCTTATGTGACTGTGGAGGCTGACAAGTCCCATGATCTACAATCTGCAAGCTCAAGAACCACAAAGGCCAGTAATGAAATTTTAGTCCTATTCCAAAGGCTTGAGAACGAGGGGAGCTAATGGTGTAATTTCTAGTCCAAGGGCAGGAAAAGACCAACGTACCAACTCAAACAGGCAGGCAGGAAACAACAAAGACAAATTCCTCCTTCTTCTCCCTTTCTTTCTATTACAAGCCTCAAGGAATTGGATGCTGCCCACCCACCTGGGGAAGGTAATCTACTTTTTTGTGTCCACCTGTTCAAGTGCTAATCTCATCTGGAGACACTCTCACAGACATACCTGGAAATAATGTTTAATTTGGGTATCTCATGGTTCCGTGAAGTTAACATAAAATTAACCATCGCAACCATCTGGGCTGAAGTAGTTGTTTACTCCCAATTGTACCTTCAGTTCAGTTCAGTTCAGTCGCTCAGTCGTGTCCGACTCTTTGCGACCCCATGAATCGCAGCTCACAGTTCATGTATTGCTGAAACCTGGCTTGGAGAATTTTGAGCATTACTTTACTAGTGTGTGAGATGAGTGCAATTGTGTGGTAGTTTGAGCATCCTTTGGCATTGCCTTTCTTTGGGGTTGGAATGAAAACAGATGTTTTCCAGTCCTGTGGCCACTGCTGAGTTTTCCAAATTTGCTGGCATATTGAGTGCAACACTTTCGCATCATCTTTCAGAATTTGAAATAGCTCCACTGGAATTCCGTCACCTCCACTAGCTTTGTTCGTAGGGATGCTTCCTAAGGCCCACGTGACTTCACATTCCAGGATGTCTGGCTCTANCGTGTCCATCGAGTCCGTGATGCCATCTAGCCAGCTCATCCTCTGTCGTCCCCTTCTCCTCCTGCCCCAATCCCTTCCAGCCTCAGAGTCTTTTCCAATGAGTCAACTCTTCGCATGAGGTGGCCAGAGTACTGGAGTTTCAGCTTTAGCATCATTCCTTCCAAAGAAATCCGAGGGCTAATCTCCTTCAGAATGGACTGGTTGGATTTCCTCGCAGTCCAAGGGACTCTCAAGAGTCTTCTCCAAAACCACAGTTCAAAAGCATCAATTCTTCAGTGCTCAGCTTTCTTCACAGTCCAACTCTCACATCCATACATGACCACAGGAAAAACCATAACCTTGACTAGACGGACCTTTGTTGGCAAAGTAATGTCTCTGCTTTTGAATATGCTATCTAGGTTGGTCATAACTTTTCTTCCAAGGAGTAAGCGTCTTTTAATTTCATTGCTGCAATCACCATCTGCAGTGATTTTGGAGCTCAAAAAAATAAAGTCTGACACTGTTTCCACTGTTTCCCCATCTATTTCCCATGAAGTGATGGGACCAGATGCCATGATCTTCGTTTTCTGAGTGTTGAGCTTTAAGCCAACTTTTTCACTCTCCTCTTTCACTTTCATCAAGAGGCTCTTTAGTTCTTCTTCACTTTCTGCCATAAG
Organism: Oreotragus oreotragus; assembly: GCA_006410675.1. Classification (NCBI taxonomy): domain Eukaryota; kingdom Metazoa; phylum Chordata; class Mammalia; order Artiodactyla; family Bovidae; genus Oreotragus; species Oreotragus oreotragus. Next base: position 39,524 of record SJYX01020465.1, read on the forward strand.
GGTGGTGTCATGTGCATATCTGAGGTTGATATTTTTCCCAGCAATCTTGATTCCAGCTTGTGCTTCTTCCAGCCCAGCATTTCTCATGATGTACTCTGCATATAAGTTAAATAAGCAGGGTGACCTTAGTAGTAGATTAAAAATTCTTGAAAAAGCAAAATTGACCATCTGCTCTATTGTAATCCGATGAAACCTTGAACATACATAATGCAGTTTTAAGGAAGACAATTTTGTGCTTTGAGATCAACAAACAAACAAATACCTAAACAAATGAAGTTACTCATCTAATACTAGTATCCAAATAGGTAAAATCTGAAGCTCCTTTTCTATGACTTACTGACTCACTAATAAAACCATCTTTTGCCATTCTGATATGTAATGACTTTTGCAGATACTCTTGTGAGAAGTCATGTATTTTTCTTCACTGAGCCAGTCCTTGAAGGATATCCCCAACAGACATCAGGAGGCTAGCCTTTACACCCTCTGGGTTCACCAGTCAGTACAGGTAGGCTGCCCCTTGGGAGGATATATACAGCCCAGGGTTAGACAGATTCCTTCTGCGGAGGAAAAACTCCCCAAAAGGGACACAGATGTGAATGATCAGCAGGTAGCACTCGTGGCACCTGGGTGAAGGACTGCTTCAGTCAGCGGCCCTCCCTTCCCTGGAGGGAGATTCCCGGAGCCAGTGGGTAGGGATGGGGGTGGTACAATGCAGCAGCCACTGCAAACAGTTTCCCAAAAGTTAGGTTGCTGTTTAGAGAGTATAATTATATTTTAATATATCTTTGCAGATTATTTTCCTTTAAAGTTATTATTCTTTCCACTTCCATTAGCAATGTATGAGAATGCCTACTTCCCTGAATACTCACCAGTACTTGGTATTGCTTTTCAAAGTATTTGACAATGATACATTATTGTTATTTTAAGTTGCATTTTCCTGACAGTTACTGAGATTGAAGGGCCTCCCATGTGGCGCTAGTTGGAAAGACCCCACCTGCCAATGCAGAAGACTTAAGAGATCCCTGGGTCAGAAAGATCCCTTGGAGGAGGAAATGGCAACCCACTGACAGAGGAGCCTGGCAGGCTATAGTCCATAGGGCAGCACAAAGTTGGACACAACTGAAGTGCCTTAGCATGGTACGGCAGTGAGGTGGAAAGGCTCTTTATTGGTGATATGCATTTCTGCTTTGGTCATATTTTTGTGTCTGTAAGTGTATAGCCTTTACTCAATTTTCTGTTGTGTTTCTTTCTACTCAATTTGTAGAAGTGATTGTGAATAAATTATATTTATCCATTGTAATGTGTTGTGGTAGTCAACTGTCTCTTAAAATGTAATCCTCCGCTTCTTCACCTTTTCAGTAAAATGCGTGTGTGTGACCGAATTTATTTTCCAGACAGGGGATTATGAGCCAACATGTCTGTGTTATGCTTCCAATTGATGTTGTTCGCCTCTTCTGCTGGATGCATACAGATGACAATGTGTAAAGGATGGACCCACAAGATAGAAGGAACCTAGGCCTCCGGGTGGGCACCTGAAGAAGCTGCCTGCCAGCCATGGGCCTCTGGTGCATTCGAGCTGCAATACATTGGGGGATGCACTATTTGCTTTGTAGGTTAGCTCCCAGTTTCTCTGTTTTGTTTTGTGTGTGTGCTCAGTTCTGCCCAACTTTTTGTGACCTCACGGACTATAGCCCACCAGGATCTTCTGTCATGGGATGTCCCAGGCAAGAACACTGGAGTGGGTTGCCATTTCCTTCCTCAGGAGATCTTCCTGACCCAGGGATTGAACCTGCCTCTTCTGTGACTTTGTGTTGGCAAGTGGATTCTTCATCACTGCACTACCTGGAGTGCAGGTATGTTGTCTGTTTTCTTCCTAGTCTATAATTTGTAGTTGACCATACATCCATTATGCCTTTTTAAAGGCTGCTCAGGGAAAGATATACACATAAAAGTGTCTCAGGAGTAAGGCCAGAGAAATGCCAAGGAAAACCAGGATAATGTGGCATCAAGGAAATTGAGGGAAAAGAGTGCTTTGGGAAACTAGCCCTGATTGGTCACATTTCATACTGGGAGAGAGGTCTAGTCTGAGGACGTCTGAAAGCTAACAGATGCTTCAATGATTGGTTGGTGCAAAAATGTCTCCGGAGGCAAGATTCCACCAGAGGACTATAATTGTCCCTTGGTATTCAAGGGGGATACTAAAATTGGTGGATGCTTCAAGTCCCTTATTTAAAATAGTTTAGTATATTAGAAAGTTTTCCTGTATTGACAATACTTTATTTGGAGAGTAAATGCTGCGCTAAATGTCCATCTTCTGCTAACGAATGTGTCAAATCTGTAAAAAGTCTGAAAGGTGACCACCCATGGCCGTGTGTGTACTAAGGTGCTTCAGTAGTATCTGACTCTTTGTGACCCCATGGACTGTAGCCCACCAGAATCTCTGTCCATGGGATTCTCCAGGCAAGAAGACTGGAGTGGGTTGCCCTGCTCTCCTCCAGGGGATCTTTCCAGCCCACGGATTGAACCTGCATCTCTTATGTCTCCTGCATTGGCAGGCAGGTTCTTTACCACTAGCGTCACGTGGCAAGCCCACCCATGCCCTTGAACAGCAGTAAAAGCACAGTTCAATCCTGAAATGTTGTTTCACACATGTCCTTAGGCTTGGACATCTGGCTGATTCCAACTCTGCTCACTAGGGTTCATCAGCAAACAGGTCCTATGAACTGCTGTTAATAAGTCTAGAGAGCCTAGTTGGCCATTTCCACCTGAACTAACTCTGCCCTTCCTAAAACGCACAACATTCATGAGCCCACTATTCACTCTTCCCTGCTGTCTGAACATGACATGTCAACTTTCCATTTTTCACTGACACCTTATTCAACGCTTTTGTTTTCTCAGGTGAGCCTCTAAAAATTACTTCTAGGGACAGAACACTCTGGGTTCCTGAATCTCAGGACAGAAGCAAGTTATTTTTTGCTTGCAAGAAAAAACACAGTAAAATTCTGTCCCACAATCCCAGCTAAGGGATTAAAATAAGAAGAAGTATATTTTGATCAATCTTTTAAATTAAATGGCCATGGAGATAATTTACCACTATAAAAGTGAGATATGGAAGAAAATTCAGACACATTGAAAGACATCAATACATGTACTTATTAAAAGTATATGGTGTGTACTTTAAAAATCTAAAACTGAAGGGACTTTTCTAATTACCTATGACATGTGAAGTCAATTGTCCTTAATACATTCAGAATGACACATTACGAATGAATAGATATTAGAGCTTTCTGCTCTACTGCTCTTAGAAACATCTGATGAAGGACAAGGACTTGGATATGTCACCTTATGTCTTAGAAAAAAAGAATCCTAAGATTACAATAGGAAAAGATAGTCATTCTATGCTACATGCTTTTAGTAATTCTGAGCACAAAATTACTCTTTGAAGAAAAATTTTATGTTTCTTAATTTAAAGTATATAACGTTAAGCTACAGAGTTAAGAACCTTCAGTCTTACTTGATTCAAAATGCTTATTAGTTCCTGGCAATTAAGCACCATACACACTATCTATTTTAAGGGAATTTATCTCTAGTTTCTTCTAAACATGTTTAGAAAACCATACTAAATCTAGCATTAGTGGTAAAAATAGAGTGTATTCACTTACTTATGCCTGCCCATTACATGTTATTAAGGCTTAAAGGCATATGTTTTCTTCCATAGTCATTCTATAGCTTATTCTTATTAGTTATTATTAATAGCAAACAAATTAAGTGAATATTCACATTTCAAACAATGGGAATTATCCAGGATTCTGAGACACTCACTTATTCCACATAATTTTGAATAGATTGCCCATAAAACTATTTTACCTCTGAATCTACAGAGTGCCTGTACAATGTGAAAACATAGGTAAATAATCACAATGCCATTAAAATATCTCCAGTCTGTAATAAAATGATATCAACATTTCTATACATTATGTATATCCTGCACATTTGGTCAGATCTTTCATGCAGAACAGAATGTCATGGAAGGCAAACACAGGACAGTCTGTTGGGTATAGACCCAGCACACGTACTGTATTAGTAAATAAATAGCATCCTCTGAATTCCACTGCCCTTCATCTCTTCTTTCGCATGTGATAGCCACTTTATACTTTGTATTCTTGTATACTGCCAAACGTTCTCTTTTCCTTTATGGAATGTGAGCTCTTCTAGGCAAACCTGTATTTTACTCTTTGCTGAGTCCCCCATGTATCCTGCCTGTAGCTGGCTCTCAGCACACTTTTGTTGAATAAATGACTTCCAAGTGATCTAAAGCATATTCTATTTCACTTTTTAAAAAAGTTAATACATATAAATAGTTTTTTATGCGAACAATTTCCAGTGATTTCCCTGCTGCTGCTAAGTTGCTTCAGTCATGTCCGACTCTGTGTGACCCCATAGACGGCAGCCCACCAGGCTCCCCCATCCCTGGGATTCTCCAAGCAAGAACACTGGAGTGGGTTGCCATTTCCTTCTCCAATGCATGAAAGTGAAAAGTGAAAGTAAAGGCGCTCAGTCGTGTCCGACTCTTCGCTACCCCATGGACTGCAGCCCACCAGGCTCCTCCATCCATGGGATTTTTCCAGGCAAGAGTACTGGAGTGGGTTGCCATTGCCTTCTCCAGTGATTTCCCTAGAAGGGGTATTAAAACACTATTTCTAACCCCAATTAATGGGATTAGGAACAAGGAAGAACATCCCAGTGAATAATTAGGTATTATTAGCTTTGACACCAGAGTAAATGACAGTTTACATAGGATTAAAAGCGGAACCTAACTATGGAACCGATTTTGTCAATACTGCTAAATTTCCACACTGGTTGTTAGAAAAGTCATAAACAGGTTTACAGAGTGTGCAGAGCTATTCTTATGGTTTGTGGTGGTTTTTCCAAATTATTCACTAAAATGTTACTGACTTTATATATACGTCATAAAAGTGTAATGTGCGTTTATTTAATATAATTCTTTCATATTTTCCTACTCTCCCCGTTAGAATAGCTCTGTGTGCTGTGCTGTTCTTAGGCACTCAGTCATGTTTGACTCTTTGTGACCCCATGGACTATAGCTCTCCAGGCTCCTCTGTCCATGGGATTCTCCAGGCAAGAATACTGGAGTGGGTTGCCATGTCCTTCTCCAGAGGATCTTCCCAACCCAGGGATTGAACCCAGGTCTCTTTTTCTACATATATAACTTTCTAAGCACTCCTCCCTACCCAAATCCAATATAGTTTCCTGCACTTTTTTGAAGGTTTTCTATAAATATTACAACTAATTGCTTAACATATAAAAAGGTTTCCCAGGTGTTACTAGTCTGAAATTTTACTCACACCCCTGTGCCTTAATTCCCTTCGTGGATCACAGCCTTGTCATGGTAAAGGGGTTTGCATAACTCAGTGAAGCTATGAGCCATGCCATGCAGGGCCACCCAAGACGGATGGGTAATAGTGAAGAGTTCTGAAAAATGTAGTCCACTGGAGGATGGAATACAAACAACTTCAGTATTCTTGCTGAGAGAACCTCATAGACAGTATGAAAAGGCAAAAAGATATGATACTGGAAGAAGAGCCCCCCAGGTTAGGAGGTGTCCAATATGCTACTGGGGAAGAGCAGAGGGCAATTATGCATAGCCCCAGAAACAATGAAGCATCTGAGGGAAGCAGAAATGACACTCAGTTATGGATGTGTCTGGTGGTGAAAGTGAAGTCTGATGCTGTAAAGAACAATATTGCATAAGAACCTGGAATATTAGGTCCATGAATCAAGGTAAATTGGATGTGGTCAAGCAGGAGATGGCAAGATTGAACACTGACATCTTAGGAATCAGTGAACTAAAATGGATAGGAATAGGATAATTTAATTCAGATGATGATTATATCTACTACTGTGGGCAAGAATCCCTTTGAAGAATGGAGTAGACCTCACAGTTAACAAAAGAGTCCAAAATGCAGTATTTGGATGCAACATAAACAATGGCAGAATGATCTCAGTTCATTTCCAAGGCAAAGCATTCAACATCACAAGTCTATGCCCCAACCACTGATGCCAAAGAAGCTGAAGTTGACAGGCTCTACGAAGACCTACAACAACTTCTGGAGCTAACACCAAAGAAAAAATGTCCTTTTCATCATAGGAGATTGGAATCCAAAAGTAGGAAGTCAAGAGATACCTGGAGGAACAGGCAAATTTGGCGCTGGAGTTCAAAATGAAGTAGGGCAAAGGCTAATAGAGTTTTGTCAAGAGAATGCACTGGTCATAGCAAACACCCTTTTCCAACAACACAAGAGAAGACTCTACACATGGACATCACCGGATGGTCAATATCGAAATCAGACTGATTATGCTCTTTGCAGTTGAAGATGGAGAAGGTCCATACAGTCAATAAAAGACCTGGAGCTGTCTGTGGCTCAGATCATAAATTCCTTATCACAAAATTCAGGCTTGAATGGAAGCAAGGAAAACGACTAGGCAATTCAGGTATGACCTAAGTCAAATCCCTTAGGATTATATGGTGGAGGTGATGAATAAATTCAAGGGATTAGGTCTGGTGGACTGAGTGCCTGAAGAATAATGGATGGAGGTTCACAATATTGTACAGGAGGTGGTGACCAAAATCATCCCAAAGTAAAAGAAATGAAAGAAGGCAAAGTAGGTGTCTGAGGAGGCTTTACAAATAGCTGAAGAGAGAAGAGAAGCAAAAGGCAAAAGAGAAAGGGAAAGAAATGCCTAACTGAATGCAGAGTTCCAGAATATAGCAAGAAGAGATAAGAAGGCCTTCTTAAAAGAACAATGCAAAGAAAAAGAGGGAAACAATAGAATGGGAAAGACTAGAGATCTCATCAGGAAGATTGGAGATGTTAATACCAAGGGGATATTTCATGCAAAGCTGGGCATGATAAAAAAGAGAAACAATAAAAACCAAATGGAAGCAGAAGTGATTAAGAAGAGCTGGCAAGAATACATGGAAGAAGTATACAAAAAGGGTCTTTAATGACCCAGATAACCATGATAGTATGGTCACTCACCTAGAGCTGGCTATCCTGGAATGTGAAGTCAGATGGGCCTTAGGGAGCATTACTGTGAACAAAGTGGAGGTGATGGAATTCCAGCTAAGCTATTTAAAATCCTCAAAGATGATGCTGTCAAAGTGCTGCACTCAGTAGGTCAGCACGTTTGGAAAACTCATCGATGGAAACAGGAATGAAAAAGGTCAGTTACATTCCAATCCCAAAGAAGGGCAATATGAATGTTCAATGTTCAAAGAATGTTCAAACTACCACACAGTTACACTCCTTTTACGTGCTAGCAATATCATGCTCAAAATCCTTCAAGCTAGGCTTCAGCAGTACATGAATGGAGAACTTCCAGAGGTACAAGCTGGGTTTTGAAGAGGCAGAGGAATCAGAGATCAAATTGCCAACATTTCCTGGATCATGAAGAAAGTAAGAGAGTTAGAAAAACATCTACTTCTGCTTATTGACTACCCTAAAGTCTTTGATGGTGTGGATCACAACAAACTGGAAAATTCTTAGAGTTTGGAGGACCAGACCACCTTACCTATCCTGAGAAACCTGCATGCAGGTCAAGGGGCAACAGTTAGAACTGGACATGAAACAATGGACTGGTTCAAAATTGGGAAAGGAGTATGTCAAGGCTATATATTGTCACCTTGCTTTAAAAGTGAAGTGTAAGTTGCTCAGCCGTGCCCGACTCTTTGCATCATGTGAAATGCTGGGCTGGATGAATCACAAGCTCGAATCAAGATTGTGAGGAGAAATATCAGCAACTTCAGATATGCAGATGATACCATTCTAATGGCAGAAGTGAAGAGGAACTATAGAGCCTCTTGTTGAAGGTGAAGGAGGAGAGTAAAAAAGCTGGCTTAAACCTCAACAGTAAGACAACTAATATCATGTCTTCTGTTCCCATCACTTCAGGCAAGCAGGTGGGGAAGAAGCGGAAGCAGTGAGATTTTATTTTCCTGGGCTCCAAGATCACTGTGGATGGTGACTGCAGCCTTGAAATTAAAAGATGCTTGCTCCCTGGAAGGAAATCTATGACAAACCTAGACAATGTATTAAGAAATAGAGACATCACTTTGCTGACAAATCTTTTTAGTCAAAGCTATCATTTTTCCAGTACTCATGTATGGATGTGAGAGCTGGACCATAAAGAAGGCTGAACACTAAAGAGCTGATGCTTTCAAATTGTAGTGCTGGAGACAACTTTTGAGAGTCCCTTGGACAGCAAGCAGATCCAATCAGTTAATCCAAAGGAAATCAACCATGAATATTCACTGGAAGGACTAATGCTGAAGGTGAAGCTCCAATACTTTCACTACTTGATGGGAAGAACTGACTCAATGGAAAAGACCCTGATGCTGGGAAAGACTGAAGGCAAAATGAGAATGGGGAGGCAGAGGAGGAGATGGTTCAGTCAGTGCAGTTCAGTTCAGTTGCTCAGTCGTGTCCGACCTTGAGATGGTTAGATAGCATCATTGACTCAATGGACATGAATGTGAACAAACTCCAGGAGAATGGTGGAGGGCAGACGGGCCTGGCACGCTGTAGTCTANAAAGATGATGCTGTCAAAGTGCTGCACTCAGTAGGTCAGCACGTTTGGAAAACTCATCGATGGAAACAGGAATGAAAAAGGTCAGTTACATTCCAATCCCAAAGAAGGGCAATATGAATGTTCAATGTTCAAAGAATGTTCAAACTACCACACAGTTACACTCCTTTTACGTGCTAGCAATATCATGCTCAAAATCCTTCAAGCTAGGCTTCAGCAGTACATGAATGGAGAACTTCCAGAGGTACAAGCTGGGTTTTGAAGAGGCAGAGGAATCAGAGATCAAATTGCCAACATTTCCTGGATCATGAAGAAAGTAAGAGAGTTAGAAAAACATCTACTTCTGCTTATTGACTACCCTAAAGTCTTTGATGGTGTGGATCACAACAAACTGGAAAATTCTTAGAGTTTGGAGGACCAGACCACCTTACCTATCCTGAGAAACCTGCATGCAGGTCAAGGGGCAACAGTTAGAACTGGACATGAAACAATGGACTGGTTCAAAATTGGGAAAGGAGTATGTCAAGGCTATATATTGTCACCTTGCTTTAAAAGTGAAGTGTAAGTTGCTCAGCCGTGCCCGACTCTTTGCATCATGTGAAATGCTGGGCTGGATGAATCACAAGCTCGAATCAAGATTGTGAGGAGAAATATCAGCAACTTCAGATATGCAGATGATACCATTCTAATGGCAGAAGTGAAGAGGAACTATAGAGCCTTAAAAGTGAAGTGTAAGTTGCTCAGCCATGCCCGACTCTTTGCATCATGTGAAATGCTGGGCTGGATGAATCACAAGCTCGAATCAAGATTGTGAGGAGAAATATCAGCAACTTCAGATATGCAGATGATACCATTCTAATGGCAGAAGTGAAGAGGAACTATAGAGCCTCTTGTTGAAGGTGAAGCAGGAGAGTAAAAAAGCTGGCTTAAACCTCAACAGTAAGACAACTAATATCATGTCTTCTGTTCCCATCACTTCAGGCAAGCAGGTGGGGAAGAAGCAGAAGCAGTGAGATTTTATTTTCCTGGGCTCCAAGATCACTGTGGATGGTGACTGCAGCCTTGAAATTAAAAGATGCTTGCTCCCTGGAAGGAAATCTATGACAAACCTAGACAATGTATTAAGAAATAGAGACATCACTTTGCTGACAAATCTTTTTAGTCAAAGCTATCATTTTTCCAGTACTCATGTATGGATGTGAGAGCTGGACCATAAAGAAGGCTGAACACTAAAGAGCTGATGCTTTCAAATTGTAGTGCTGGAGACAACTTTTGAGAGTCCCTTGGACAGCAAGCAGATCCAATCAGTTAATCCAAAGGAAATCAACCATGAATATTCACTGGAAGGACTAATGCTGAAGGTGAAGCTCCAATACTTTCACTACTTGATGGGAAGAACTGACTCAATGGAAAAGACCCTGATGCTGGGAAAGACTGAAGGCAAAATGAGAATGGGGAGGCAGAGGAGGAGATGGTTCAGTCAGTGCAGTTCAGTTCAGTTGCTCAGTCGTGTCCGACCTTGAGATGGTTAGATAGCATCATTGACTCAATGGACATGAATGTGAACAAACTCCAGGAGAATGGTGGAGGGCAGATGGGCCTGGCACGCTGTAGTCTATGGGGTTGCAGAGTTGAACATGACTCAGGGACTGAACAACAACATGCCTTAATACATTTATTGTATCTGACTTTTTTGCATACTAAAATAATGATGACTTGGGGGACACACACTATAATGAGGTCCTTTCTAGCATTTCTATAAATAAAGGTCTTTGGATCAGTTCCAATAAAGATGTTATTGTGTTATATTATATTTCATTCTAACAAATTATGATACAGTAAAGCTTTGGTTTTTCCAACATCTAACCCCTGGTGTTCTTTTTCTGTGATTGATACCTTGTTGTGTTGATGGCCTGAAACTACTTATCCTTAGTTACATTTATAAGTTGTATGAATACCTTATAAAATTTCAGTGGTTACTTTTACATTACCTTAGCTTAACTGGGCTAAGGGATACTTCGGAGAGCTGATAAAACATTACTTTGGGGTGTGCTTGTGAGAGTGCTGCTGGAGAAGATAAATATGTGAATTAGACTGAGTAAAGAAGTGCCACCCACAGCAATATCTAATCCATTGGAGACCCAAACAGAACAAAAAGGCAGAGAAAGAATAAATTCTCTCTTTTTTTCTTGAGTGGGGATGTCCATCTATTCTTGCCTTTGGAAATCAGAGCTCCATTCCCCCCCTGAAGTCCTTAGGGATTAGAATGGGAGTACACTATCAGCTCCCCTGGTTCTCAGGCCTTTGGACTCAGATGGAAGTATACTACTGACTTTTCTGAGTCTCCAGCTTGTAGATGGCATATTGTGGCATATCTTAGCCTCCATAACCACATGAGCAAATTCTCATAATAGATATCCTTTAATATACTTTTACGAAGATCTTCACGACCCAGATAATCATGAGGATGTGATCACTAATCTAGAGCCAGACATCTTGGAATGTGAAGTCAAGTGGGCCTTAGAAAGCATCACTACGAACAAAGCTAGTGGAGGTGATGGAATTCCAGTTGAGCTGTTTCAAATCCTGGAAGATGATGTTGTGAAAGTGCTGCACTCAATATGCCAGCAAATTTGGAAAACTCAGCAGTGGCCGCAGGACTGGAAAAGGTCAGTTTTCATTCCAATCCCAAAGAAAGGCAATGCCAAAGAATGCTCAGACTACCACACAATTGCACTCATCTCACACGCTAGTAAAGCAATGCTCAAAATTCTCCAAGCTAGACTTCAGCAATATGTGAACCGTGAACTCCCTGATGTTCAAGCTGGTTTTAGAACAGGCAGAGGAACCAGAGATCAAATTGCCAACATC
>SJYX01020466.1:0-15290 GCA_006410675.1 Oreotragus oreotragus
GGTAGCCTATCCCTTCTCCAGCAGATCTTCCTGACCCAGGAATCGAACCAGGGTCTCCTGCATTGCAGGAGGATTCTTTACCAACTGAGCTATAATTCATCTTTAGTTTTCTTCTCATGTCTTTGTCAGTTTTTGGAATTAGGGTAATTCTGGACTCATGGAATGAGTTAGGAAGTATTCCCTCCAGTTATATCCTCTGAAAAAGATTGTGTGGAGAATTGGTATAATTTCTTTAAAATATGGACTGCTTTTTATTTTGCAGTCATTTTAGGCTTACACAAAAGTTGCAAAAATAGAGAATTCATGTGTATCATTCATCCAGCTTCCACTGGTTTTAATATCTTTTGAAACTGTGCTACAGTTACCTAAACCAAAATATTAACCCTGGTATAATAACCATTAACAATTAAATTACAGCCTTCATTTGGATGTTGTCAGTTTTTCCGTCACTGTACTTTTTCTGTTCAAGATCCAATCTGAGATTCCTCTCCTAGTGATTTACCAGGTCTCAGTAGTTTCTTCTAATCTGTGACATTTCTCCAGTCTTTCCTTGTCTTTCATAACATTTACACTTTAGAAGCAAACTGGTCAATTATTTTGCATACAGAGTTTACAGTTGTATGATACATAGTGGGATTCACTGTATCTTTATTTTTAAATGAAAGTCTGAGTTTTCTAAAGGTTTTATTTCATGTTTGTGAAAATCCTGGTGTTTACATTTTGTTGTTAGTTTAGCTGCTAAGTCATATCCAACTCTTTGGTAATCCCATGAACTGTAGCCTGCCCAACTCCTCTGTTCATGGAATTTTCTAGGAAATACTGGAGAGCGGGTTGCCACTTCCTGCTCCAGGGGATCTTCCTGACCCAGGGGCTGAACATTTGTCTACCAAGCAGATCCTTTACCAATGAGCCACCAGGGAAGCCTCGCTTACATTTTGCTGTTGTTCAGTCGCTCAGCCGTGTCTGACTCTTTGCGACCCCGTGAACTGCAGCACGCCAGCCGTCCCTGTCCTTCCACCATCTCCCAGGGCTTGCTGAAACTCATGTCCATTGGCTCGGTGATGCCATCCAACCATCTCATCCTCTGTTGTCCCCTTCTCCTCCTGCCTTCAGTCTTTGCCAGCATCAGAGTCTTTTCCAACGAGCTGGCTCTTCACATCAGGTGGCCAAAGTATTGGAGTGTCAGCTTCAGCATCAGTCCTTTCAGTGAATATTCAGGACTGATATCCTTTAGGTTGACTGGTTTGATCTTGCAGTCCAAGGGACTCTTAAGAGTCTTCTCCAACACCACAGTTCAAAAGCATCAGTTCCTCGGCGCTCAGCCTTCTTTATGGTCCAACTCTCGTATCCATTCATGACTACTGGAAAAACCTTTCCAGTAGTCCTGCTGCTAAGTCACTTCAGTCGTGTCCGACTCTGTGTGACCCTATAGACGGCATCCCACCAGGCTCCCCCATCCCTGGGATTCTCCAGGCAAGAATACTAGAGTGGGTTGTCGTTTCCTTCTCCAATGCATGAAAGAGAAAAGTGAAAGTGAAGTCGCTCAGTCTGTCCGACTGTTAGCGACCCCATGGACTGCAGCCCACCAGGCTACTCCGTCCATTGGATTTTCCAGGCAAGAGTACTGGGGTGGGGTGCCGTTGCCTTCCCCGCTTAGCAGCAGTAGTCCTGCTAGATGGACCTTTACCAGGTTGCAGTTATTTGTCATATCTTACCTTGGGGAGCTATAGTTATTTGAAAATTCCTCCTTCAGTATAAGGAAATAATGTATCCTCAGTTCTTTTCACTGAAGCAGTCTCTCTGTCTCCAGTAATAATATGTGAAGCATCATGTGAGGAATAGCTTTATTAATGCAGAATATAGTTACTAAATTAATAAATTTTATTTTATAAGTTATCTTTAAGAGCCTTATATTGGTTCCTCAAAAAATTAAGCATAGAATTACCATATGATCCACCAATTTCACTCCTGGTTTTAACCCCAAATGACTCAAATAATTGAGTCACCAATTTATTTGTACACTGATGCCCATAGCACACTAGCCACAGTCAAAAGAGGAAAACAACACAAGTGTCCTTCAAGAGATGAATGCATAACACCATGTGGTATATGGAATAGCATTATTCAGCCATAAAGAGGAATAAAATTCTGATATATGCTTTAACATCTATCTGAAAATATTATACTAAGTGAAATAAACCAGACCCCCAAAAAGACATATTTTTTCATTCTAGTTATATGAGGTACCTAGCTGATAGAGAGTAGAATAGAGATTACCAGGAACTGGGAGGAGGTGATTTGGGGAGTTATTATTTATTGGGTACAGAGTTTCTGTTTGGTATGATATAAAAGTTCTAGAGACAGTAAATGGTGAGGTTGCACAATAGTACTTAAAAGTGGTTTAAGGGTAAATTTTATGTTATGTGAAGTTTTTAATTTTTTAAATTAATTTACTTTTGGCTACAGTGGGTCTTGGGGAAGGCAATGGCACCCCACCCCAGTACTCTTGCCTGGAAAATCCAATGGACGGAGTAGCCTGGTGGGCTGCAGTCCATGGGGTCGCTAACAGTCGGACAGACTGAGCGACTTCACTTTCACTTTTCTCTTTCATGCATTGGAGAAGGAAANGCAAAATTAGCTCTTTAATGTGCATTTGGCCTTGCAGAGTTGAGTAGTGAAATGCCTGCGTCAGCATCATTGTTGGCATCGCTGAACTTGTGTGGGACCAATGGTCACATGATCGAGTAGGTTACAAGCATAGCTGATCATCCTTGACAATTGCAGAATTACGAACAGGCTCGTCATTCTGATTTATTGGTGACATTGAAATTAATGGCCACTTTCAAACATAATCTAGAAGTAATTAGGAGTGAAAACCTTATAGTTGAAATTCTACTAGTCCATCAAGGGAGAAGTGCATACGTATTATCACTAAGATGAAGTACTTCAGTAATGAATAAAGGACTTCTCCGGTGGTCCAGTGGCTAGGACTCCACACTTCCAATGTAGGGGCCCCAGGTTTGATCCCTGGTCAGGGAACCAGATCCCACAGGCCATAACTAAAGCCTGGCACAGCTAAATAAATAAATATTATTTAAAAATAATTAATGAGGGTTGTGTAAACAGACAGTTCTCTATATAAAAGTAAGAAGTATCAAGAGGAAAAAAACGAGGTTGCCCTAAACGCATTTTATTCTCACAAATTTCCAAATAATATATCTTATAAGAGTATTTAAAGAAAGCAATTATTCCTCACAGTTTTGAGTCTATCCAGGCTAAACTTTCACGCACACACACAAAAAATGCTGGTCAAAACAATTGCTATAGAATGCCAGCAATGTCTAGCCTCTGGAGATGAAGGAATTTTGAGATTAGCCCAAACAGAGAAGCTTTCTAGGAAACCTGTTACTGAAAACCAATTTTCTTGAATTATAAACTGTAGTTCTTGAAAGCTTAGTGATGGTGAAAGTTGAAAGTTGCTCAGTCATGTCCCACTCTTTGTGACCCCACAGACTGTAGCCTGCCAGGCTTCTCTGTCCATAGCATTTTCCAGGCAAGAATACTGGAGTGAGTAGCTGTTCTCTTCTTTAGGGCATCTTCCCCACCCAGGGATCAAACCCAGGTCTCCGGCATTGCAGGCAGATTCTTTACCATTTGAGTCACCAGGGAAGCCCTTAGTGATATTATTAGAGGTCTAATTGCAAGTGATATCTGACTTGGGAATGTCAAGTCTAAGCAACTGCGGTGCCATCCAGCAGCTGACAGTGCTGGGAGAATGACTGCTTCTGTTTTATGACATCAGGCATTTGAAATTCGATTACTAACATTGCTAAACATAAAACTGTAATAATTCGATTCTTTTGATTATTTTAGACTTATTTTTGTATCCCAGAGGTTCATTGTATGATGGTGAGCCTCATCACCTGGGGCGTCCCAGGTGGCGCTAGTGGTAAAGAACCTGTCTGCCAATGCAGGAGAGATGTGGGTTTGATCTCTGAATCGAGAAGATCCCCTGGAGAAGGAAATGGGAATCCATTCCAGTATTCTTGCCTGGAGAATCCCATGGACAGAGGAGCCTGGCAGGCTATGGTTCACAGGGTTGCAAAGAGTCCGACATGACTTACCTCATCATCTGACTCTGAATTTGAACACTTGGGCCTTTGGCCCAAATGTCAATTTTGCTCACGTCCGTTAAAGAGAGGGGAGGTGTTAGGGGCAGTTCAGAACTGCAGCATGCTGTCACCTGCTGCAGGTAACAGGCAGGAGCTGGAAACCGAAAGAGCTCCACTGGGTTCCCCCTATTCCCCTCTCCTTGGCCCTGCCCCTGGCAGGGGCGGTCAAGGAATGACTCTCAGGAATGACTGTCAGCCAAAGGGACTGAATCGGGGCCTCCTGCTCTCTTCCAGCCTTGCACGCAGGAACGTCTAAATCTTCTTCCCTCCCCGCCTATGGCAGGACCACCCTGAGCCGGGTAAGGTCCCAGCACCGAACTCACAGATTACTAAGGGAAGAGTGGGCATATGGGGCCGCCCGTGAGGGACAGGGTACTCAGGCAGGGGTGAAGGGGAACGATGCAGTACACTCCCATCTCCTCTGATCCTTTTGTGTCCTTTCCAGCTCCAGTCTACAGACTTCAGCCCATCTGGGAGTGAGGCTGAAAGCCCAGGTGAGAGATAGGGCTGACATGATGCTGGGCAAGGGGCTTGAGCAGGCCCCAGGGGCAGCCTGTGTGTGCGATGTGGGCAGGGCTCTGTGGCTGGAGGTGGGGGAGGCTGAATTGGCAGGTTGGAGGCCTGCTGACCTCAGGCCTCCAGCTGAACCTCAGAGCCACCTCTGAACAGTGACTCTTCTCTCCCGCAGGCCTGCAGGTGAGTGCGCTCTGGAGGGGAACATGTGGACCACAGAAGCCACGGATGGATGGGGAGACTGGCAGTGCTGGGGGAGGGGGTTGTGGGGCCATGGAGTCACCTGGTGAGGCCGCAAGAAGCACGTGAAAAGGCTGGGGAGGTCTCCTTGCCGCACTCTGGCTCACTGCGGCTTTGGTCTCCCCAGAATGGAGAGGGCCAGAGGGGGAGGATGGACCGGGGGAACTCCCTGCCCTGTGTGCTGGAGCAGAAGGTGAGGGGCAGGGGCAGAGGCAGGGGGAGGCGGGCAGGGGACAGAACCGTCTCTAGCGGGGGAGGGCCAGCTTGGGAGAAGCCAGAGAAGTGAATGCACCGAGGGGTCCTCTGGGCTGATGTTGGGAGGGGCAGCACGGAAACTGAATGGCAAGATGGCATGAGACCCCACGGCCCCTTCCGGCTTATAAGCGGGCCTGGGGGACAGCAGGGGTGACAGGCACCTCTGTGCGCCTAATACTGCGCCCCTCTCCTCCCCAACCCCNGAGGGGTCCTCTGGGCTGATGTTGGGAGGGGCAGCACGGAAACTGAATGGCAAGATGGCATGAGACCCCACGGCCCCTTCCGGCTTATAAGCGGGCCTGGGGGACAGCAGGGGTGACAGGCACCTCTGTGCGCCTAATACTGCGCCCCTCTCCTCCCCAACCCCCAGATCTATCCTTATGAAATGCTGGTGGTGACCAATAGGGGGCGAACCAAGTTGCCTCCAGGTGTGGATCGGATGAGGCTGGAGGTATGCAGGGACAATTTGCAGGGTGGGTGGGGGGCTTCCTGCTGGGGAGGACCACCTCCTGGTCACTCGGCCCAGCCCCACCTGTGCCTCCTCGCCCTAAACTGCCCCCGTGTGTCCCCTCGCAGAGGCACCTGTCAGCAGAAGACTTCTCTAGGGTCTTCTCCATGTCTCCTGAAGAGTTCAGCAAGCTGGCTCTGTGGAAGCGCAACGAGCTCAAGAAGAAGGCTTCTCTCTTCTGATGGCCCCCGCCCACTCCGTGACTGGCCTCTCCCCTGCCGCTTCAGGGCCCTGGAGCCGGGGTCCGAAGACCCCAGAGCATCATCTCTTGGTGGGGGAAGCAGGGAGGTGGCACAGGGGTGGGGTTGGCTCCGTCATCCAAGTTGAGGGGGAGCAAGAAAGACTTCTGCCATGTTGGGGTTGTAGGATGTGGACTTTCTTCCCCATGAGCCGGGACAGGGGAGGGGGCGCTCCTTCTCTCATCCCTGGTCCTCACAGTACAGGGCAAACGCAGTGTGGACTCCAGCACACACAGAGTTAACGTTTGCACCCTCTCCCTGCCCCACCCCCACGCGAATGTCTCAGAAGAGAGTGATGAGAAATGAACATGGCACTTAGTGGCCAGGCCTGTCTGCTGGGTGGGGAGATCTCTTGGGCCTGGTAGGAGGTCCCGTGAGGGTGGGGAGCAGCCAGGTAGGCAGAGAGCACCCCAGTACCCCATGTGTACCCAAGCACTCCTCTGCAGCTCACCTGGGACAGGTTCCCCTGCACTTGGGCCTCCCGCCTCTCAGCCTCCAGCAGGGAGGCCACCCGGTCCTCCAGCTCGCGCCCTACCCTGCCCTTGTGACCCCCAAGCTTCGAAGCCTCTTGCTCTAGCCCCATGGCTTCCCCAGAAGCCTGCGGCATAGAGTGGAAATGTCGCCTATACAGACCTCCAGCCCACCATCAGCCTGCAGGCGGGGTTGGCTAGAATGCTGCCTTCTAGCATCCAAGTCTTGGGCGGAACTCACCTCCTTGGATGGGATGAGGAGCCAGGCTGAGAGTCCTGGCCACCAGTTCCGCCCATGCTTGTGCACCCCCCCACCACGCTCTCTAAAGAATGTAATTTATTGGGGCACCCCCAGCTGCTTGCCTCACCTTACTCTCCGCCCTACCCTAATCACGCTCCCAGCTTTTCTTCTCTCCAAATACACATGTGTATATAATTATATATATATTTTTGCCCGGGTCTGGGTTTTGTTCCTGCCCAGACCCTGAGATCCCTTTCTGCAATGTGTGTGTGTGTGTGTGTGTGTGTGTGTGTGTGATCATGCTGGGGGAGAGGGACTCTGCTTGGAATTAAAAGGTTGCAATGGGGCCCCAAATCTATTTGTTCTTTATGAGCTTCCANCTTGCGACCCTATGGACTATAGCCTGCCAGACTCCTCTGTCTATGGGATTCTCCAGGCAAGAATACTGGAGTGTGTTGCCATTTCCTTCTCCAGGGAATCTTCCCAACCCAGGAATTGAACCCAGGTCTCCTGCATTGCTGGCAGATTCTTTACCAACTCAGCTACAAGGGTAGCCCTTTAATATAATACATATAAATATACACAAAATATAATACATATAGTTTCACATTTAACTATATGAAATTCATAATTAATATAACCCACCTGTGCAGCACATAATTCCAAAAATATACTGTAATGCCCTCATATTGTGCTTAGTTGCTCAGTCATGTCCGACTCTCTGCAACCCCATGGACTGTATAGCCCACCAGGTTCCTCTATCCATGGGATTCTCCAGGCAAGAATACTGGAGTGGGTTGCCATGCCATTCTCCAGCCCTCATATTAAGGCCAATTAAAAGGAAAAAAAATTGTATTCAAGTTACATATTTTACACAATCTGCAGGAATGACCACACCAGGAAACACAGTAAAGTAGATGGATTTGGAATATGGGAGCAGCACTGTTAGGGCAGCTATGCTGCAGGCTGGTGTAGGCATGTTGCATCAGTAACTCAAAAAAAAAAAAAAAAAAATCTTCTGTCCATGGTGGGATTCTCCAGGCAAGAATTCTGGAGTGGGTTGCCATTTCCTCCTCCAGGGGATCTTCCTGACCCGGGGATTGAACCAACAACTCTTGCATCTCCTGCATTGGCAGGCGGATTCTTTACCACTAGCGCCACCTGGGAAGCTGGGTGAAGAAATGATGGGTGAAATCTAGCAGGAACAAGGGTCAAGCGGAGGCTGAAGGAGCAGGGGTAACTTGGTTGACTTGGCAGGACCGTCCAAGGCAACTGGGCAGGGAAAGGCCTGTTTGAGTGGGTGGAGGGGGTGAAGACTGCACTGGAAGATCAGAAAAAGGACTTCGGCTGTGGGTGCTGGTGGGGGCAGGCCAGATCACCCAGCAAGATCAGAACCTGGGTTTGGGAACCTGAGGAGATATGCAGTCTAGAGTACCCGGTGAGTGGGAGGAGGGTCTGAGTGTGAACCCAAGACTGTGCCTGATACCTGAATCAACTCTCCTGCCCCCTGAGTTGCTAGGCCCTTCAGCTGAAAAAAATCAAAGTGGATAACAGTCGCTCACATGGGAATGATTACTTCTTTTTTTTTAACTTTTATTTTGTAGAGTATTTATTTATATGTATTTCTTTTTAGCTGCACCATGCGGCACCAAGATCTTGGTTCCCAGACCAGGATGACCAGGGATCAAACCTCAGCCCCCTGCATTGGGGATGTGTAGTTTTAACCACTATACCACCAGGGAAGTCCCTGAGTGATTCCTTTAAATGGTAGGAGTTCTGTGACATCCAAAACGTTGTTTGATCCTCTTAGCAAACTTTTGAGGTCAACAACACACACAGGTTGTTTTCATCCTTTTCCAGAATGAGAGAATTGTGGAATAGAGGCATTTCATGTGAAGTTTTCGCTAGAGGCTACAAGCAACTAACGAATGCAGACTGGAGACACACATCCCAGTTTCTTCACCACTAAGCTGGGGCTTTCCCAGTACAGACAGTTGTCTCTCCAAGGGCAGCAGAGAGAGGGATGGGTATTTAGTGAATGTTTGGAAGGCTTACCGTGTTCTAGCATGATGGACAGGAGCTCCCAGGATGCTTTGCACCAAGGTGTGGGAGGAATGTTTGATCCCAGGGCACTCTGGGAAATGTTTACGGTAGGGGCTCAACTGGACTTGAGGTCCTAAAGGATTTGAGGTTCCCGAGAAATTTGCTGCTGCTGCTAAGTCACTTCAGTCGTGTCCGACTCTGTGTGACCCCATAGACGGCAGCCCACCAGGCTCCCCCATCCCTGGGATTCTCCAGGCAAGAATACTGGAGTATGGTGCCATGCCCTCCTCCAAGGGATCTTCCCAACCCAGGGATTGAACCAAAGTCTCATACCTTCTGCCTTGGCAGGCTGATTCTTTACCACCAGCACCACCTGGGAAGCCCTCAAAGTAGGGATCTAAAATAAAACCTTGGTGATTATATAGTCTAGTGGTTTCCAAACCTTTTTAGTAGCCAGTCTTTTTTTTTTTTTTAATTAGATCTTAGTAATTAGAATACATTTATAAGTGAATTTTATAGCTAGTTATTATGAAATCAATCAATGAGAATAAGGAAGCTATTTGATGGGTATAAAAAATTTAAGCCAAGGATTATATATGACCACTGCCCTTTCAACAAGTGCAGGACNTTTTTTTTTTTTTTAATTAGATCTTAGTAATTAGAATACATTTATAAGTGAATTTTATAGCTAGTTATTATGAAATCAATCAATGAGAATAAGGAAGCTATTTGATGGGTATAAAAAATTTAAGCCAAGGATTATATATGACCACTGCCCTTTCAACAAGTGCAGGACCTAAATTACTCTTGTTTTTGGTTGCAAAGTATCAACAAAATCCTGATTCACATAGATTCAGATAAGGAGCTCAGTCATGTCCAACTTGTTTGAGATCCTTTGCACTGGAGCCTGCCAGGTTCCTCTGTCCATGGGATTTCCCAGGCAAGAATACTGGGGTGGGTTGCTGTTTCCTTCACAGATAAGCAGTTTACATAGATAAGTAGTTACAAAATCTCGGTGGTTTAAAAATGCACCTAAGAGATTTCTCTGGTGGTCCAATGATTAAGAATCTGCCTTGCAATGCAGGGAGCTCCTAGTTGGGGAACTAAGATTACACATGCCCTGGGTGACTAAGCCTGTGGACCCCAGTGAAAGATCCTGCATGACCCAAGGACTATCCATCATGCTACAACCAAGACCCAATGCAGCGAAATAAATAAATAAATAATTTAAAATGATGGCACACACAAATGCGAACAGCCACATTCCTAGTGTTGAGAGACAGCTGCTAAGTCCCGTCTCTTTGAATCTGGGCTTAGTGACTTGCTCTTTCAAGCTGTTTCTTCTGCAACGGCCTTCTACCTTCATTTACACTGACAGTAGGGGAGGTTTAGTCAAACCTCTTCTCAGTAAGGTAAACTGGCAGCAGAATTTAGCTGCATCAGTAGGCTCTAGCACATACACAAGTGTGTCCACTGACTTTTATTAGGGCTTTTAAAATTTTAAATTAAACCAAATAAAATATCATGAAGTTCTTAGACACTTCCCCTATATCCTACATTTCCTTGAAATATCTTGAAGGGAAAATAAGTGGATTTAATCTATCCAGTCTGCTTCCTTTACCTACGAGGAAGGAGACCCAGAGAACAATGTTGGACTACACTCTAGATTACTTCTGTTTTAATTTTTTTTAATTTACTTATTTTGGTGGGATCCAAATGCTAGCTCAGCCCAGGCTTGGCCGAACTCTAGCCTCTGCATCGCTGCACAGGCTTTTCTCTAGTTGTGGCGAGGGGGGGTCACTCTCTAGTTACAGTGTGCGGGCTTCTCGCTCCACTGGCTTCTCGCGTTGCTGCGGAGCACAGGCTCTAGGGTGCGTGGGCTGCAGCAGTATCAGTTCCTGGGCTCTAGAGCACAGGCTCAGTAGTTACGGTGCATGGTCTTAGTTACTCTGACATATATGGTATCTCCCTGGACCAGGGATCGAACCCTGGTCCGAAAATACTAAAGATGATCTCATTTGCAAAGCAGAAATAAACACACAGAGAACAAATGACTGGATATCAAGGGGGTAAAATGGGGGTGGATGATTTGGGAGGTCGTGACTGACATCTATACAATACTATGTATAAAACAGATAACTAATGAGAACCTACTGTATTTAGCACATAGAACTCTACTCAGTGCTCTGTGGTGACCTAAATGGGAAAGAATTCCAAAAAAGGACATTCCAAAAATGTCTTATGCATTGCTGTTGTTGTTCAGTTGCCAAGTTGTGTCCAACTCTTCGTGACCCCAAGGACTGCAACACGCCAGGCTTCCCTGTCCCTCACCATCTCCCAGAGTTTGCCCAAGTTCATGTCCATTGAATTGGTGATGCCATCCAACCATCTAATCCTCTCCTGCATTGGGAGGTGGATTCTTTACCAATGAGCTACCAGGGAAGCCCTTAATACACAGTACAGGCTTGTTTCTTGCCTTTGTTCTTATATTCTATACTTTTTAGCTTAAAAAGCCTCCTCTCATTTCCCATAGGCTTCTCACCAGGGACCAATTGTAGATGAACTGTTTGAAACATCTATTTTTCCCCCAAGCAGCTGCCAGAGAACTGAGATCCAAACACTAGTGCAGCCTGGGCTCAGGGGAACCCCGGCCTCCCCATGACTTAGTTTGGACTGCAGGCTCCACTCCACGGCACACAGCCACCTCTGGGCAGGTGCTGCCTCTGGGCCCTCAGTCTCACTGGTGAATGGGGCCCCCAGGGCAGGGCTAGAACAGTGAAGCTCCAGAACCCCACAGCTCCAGGTCCTCAGATCTGTGACAGGGGCTACCCTCTTCCTTCACAGAACCCCTGGTGCTTACTTTCTCATCAGATGGTGTCAGGGATCAGCAGGAATACATTCTGAACAGACATCAGCCTTGTAGTTGTGAAGAATATCTTTCCATTCTGGGCAGGTGGAGGGGTGAGGTGGGGAATGGGCTTTGATTCGGCAGAGCTGGCTACTAGAAAGCCTCCTTCTTAAGGGCCCAGCTTTGGACATTAGGGGAAAGTCTGCTCCTGTTGAAGGTTCTGCCTGTGTGACTCTGGGGTGTACTTTTCCAGTGTGGCCCCCACTTTTCCAGGAGACCCACCATTTGTATCTTTCCTTGGTGTGTCTACAAGGGCAAAATGGGGCCAGTGTGACTTCCTTGACAGGAACTATGGACCAGCACTGTAGCCACTTAAAGTAACAAGCAACAGTGAAATTAATTTTTATAATATAATTTGGTTAACTCAATTTACCTAACTGATGGCATTTGAACTTGCAATCAACCTAAAACATCGTGTGTGCATGTGTGCCAAGTCACTTCAGTTGTGTCCAAATTTCTGCGACGCTATGAACTAACTGTAGCCCTCCAGGCTCCTCTGTCCATGGAATTCTCCAGACAAGAACACTGGAGTGGGTTGCCATGCCCTCCTTCAGGGGATCTTCCCCACCCAGGGATTGAACCTGTGCCTCCTATATTGGCATGTCTCCTATATTGGCAAGCAGGTTCTTTATCACTAGCGCCACCTGGGAAGCCCAAAATATCCTGTGACAATTTATTTTTTAATTAAAAAATATTTATTTATGGCTGCACTGAATCTTCGATGCTGAGAGGGCTTTTCTGCAGTTGCAGCAGGCGGGGGCAACTCTGTAGTTGCAGCGTGAGGGCCTCTCATTGCAGTGGCTTCGGTGTCGCAGAGCACGGGCTCCGGGGCATGCAGCCNGAGGCCTGGTGGGCTGCGATTCATGGGGTCGCAAAGAGTCGGACACGACTGAGCGACTGAACTGAACTGTATCTGTCCAGCACCTCATAAGAAGCAAAATAGAGAAGGTACTTACCAGCTGTTTTCAATGAAGGAAGCACAGACTGCTGATATTGTTAGATTTGAAGATTTTATTATGTAGTCATGTTCAAACGGATGTTATATTTGGCACTTATAGACAATTTTATCATGCATAAATTTATCCATGGAAAATATTCTTGAAAGAAAAAAGGAATCTGTTTTCAGCTCTGTCTTTTTTTAGGTGTATTAAAAAGCTTTCTTCCTGAAACAGTAATGTAAAAAGTCTTGGGCTTGTAAAGTCTATGCACACTGTGGAAAATTATGTGCCTAGAAACTCCTGTGTTTTGGATTTAGACTTGTAGTTTTCATAAGGTGAAGTGTGGGGAATGTCACTTTTTTCTTACTTATCTGAACGGTGAAGACCAATGACCACCTCTAGCATCATTGAGCCAAACCACGTGACTGTCCTGCACTTGTCCCACCTTCAGTACAAAATATATATTCTTATTCAGCTTATGACTCAACTATTTGCTTTAAAAACCCTTTAAGTGCTGCTTGTAGTGTAAGACCAAATCTAAATTTTAAAAACTTCCATAGCTAATACTCTGCTAAATGTTTAAAGCCTGCCATTTAATCTCCGTGAACTGGAGCGCTCTTATTTCACTGTTTGCAGCTAGTAAATGTCACTCGGAACACTGTTGCTTTCACTCACACTTAAGCACTTTGATCTGCCGTGGATGCAGTGTCTCAGAGAAATCTTTGTGTGCTGTTCTAGTGAGGGGAAAAAAAGAGAAACCCGGCCTTTAAACAGACCAAAAAAAACTGCTTGAAAGGCAGCGATGACCCTGTTTTTTTTATATGGTGTTTGTGAACACACAATCCTGAGTTCTACCAGATTCTCTTAAAAACTAACGCTGTGAGCTCACTGAGAACAGGGTCCGCACTGAGCTCATACGCGGTTAGCAGCCAAGCAGCTGCCCGCTCCTTTGTGAGCGGAGTGGGGGTCGGCGGGAGAAGGGGGAAGATGCTGTCTGTCCTTTAATCTCACTTCTGCCTGCAGGAGGAGTCTGGTCATCCTCTGGCTCCCCAAACTGTTTTCAGCCTGGGTGCTTTACTTCTTAGATCCCGGAGGCTGCTGGCACACGGGACAGCACTCACTTTTCATCAGCTTGACGTGGAATGCAAAACCAGTCTGTGGCTATGTTCATAGCAAGCGATTTGCTCCTGTTCTTTTATCTGTCTCCGCTCTATACTCTTTGTTTGAACATGTTTTTGCTCCCCGTCTGTGCGGCCTTTTGTTCTCTTTCTGGGATTTTTGTGCTCGCTTTCCCTGCCCCTGCTCTCTCCGCGTCCCCATCCCCCGTCCTGCTAAGTCCCTTGGGCCTTCCTTGTCTGGGTCCCCAGGCCCTGGCCCCGCCCCTCTTGTGCACATCCTGCGTCCTGCCTGGCTGCCCTCCTCTCTCCTGCCCGGCCTGCTACGGGCACCGCTGCTGCTGCCTCCACTGCTGCTCTCATCCTCGGGGTCCCCCTTCATGTTCCCGCGGGCTCGGGAACAGCCCACGCTGCAGCAGGCAGACAGCCGGAACTCGCCCTTGGCCGCATTATAGACAGAGTGTCAGCCGAATTCTCAGGCAGGTTTGTTTTTAAGGCGGTTGGTGCCGACACTAGCCTTTGTTTCCAGTCTCCTGGCAGCCGTGCTGAAGCCTAGAAACCAAACACTCTGCAAGAAGCACTGAAGGGGACATTTTAGAAAACTCTGGGCTTTTCTGGCAGACATGGATTCAAGTCTCTACTCTGCGGTTTATTAGCTTTGTGGCCTTGGACAAATTCATTCATTTGACAAACATTTATCAAGTGCCTATTATGTGCCTCCTGCTGCGAAGTCGCTTCAGTCGTGTCCGACTCTGTGCGACCCCATAGACGCAGCCCACCAGGCTCCGCCTTCCCTGGGATTCTCCAGGCAAGAACACTGGAGTGGGTTGCCATTTTCTTCTCCTGTGCATGAAAGTGAAAAGTGAAAGGGAAGTCGCTCAGTCGTGTCCGACTCTTCACGACCCCATGGACTGCAGCCCACCAGGCTCCTCCATCCATAGGATTTTCCAGGCAAGAGTACTGGAGTGGGGTGCCATCGCCTTCTCCAATGTGCCTTCTAGGGAGTCAATTAATTACTCTCTGTCTTCCTCTCTTATATTCCCAGCCAATTGGGAAATAAGACAATAGAAATNCACCAGGCTCCTCCATCCATAGGATTTTCCAGGCAAGAGTACTGGAGTGGGGTGCCATCGCCTTCTCCAATGTGCCTTCTAGGGAGTCAATTAATTACTCTCTGTCTTCCTCTCTTATATTCCCAGCCAATTGGGAAATAAGACAATAGAAATCAAAATATCAGCTTTATCAACTGATGGAAGCCAGATTAGAGGATGTGGCTAACATGCAGCCAGCATGGGTTTACTTCTCTGCTGAATTAGGCATTAGGCCCGCCTCTCTTCTCTACTCAGCACACAAGCCAGGTGTAGAGGATAGATGCTAAAGACAGACAAGCTGAGAAGAGAGTGAAGAAACCCAGGGGCATGGTGCATCCTCATCTCCTGACCTCACCCATAGGCAGGCCACTCCTCCTACAGGGCAGGACCTAGTGGGGAGCCTGAGAGGAGATTTCACCCCTCCCTCCTGGGACCTGGAAACTCCCTTCCCTCCAGGGAAACAGGAGAGTGGAGAGCACGCCCTTAACTCTAAGCACTGTACCTAACCAGTGATTACCATAACAGGCAAAATAAATATTGCCAGTCTGTTTCGTCAC
>SJYX01020467.1:0-13668 GCA_006410675.1 Oreotragus oreotragus
GGGTGAGATGGTTGGATAGCATCTCTGACTCAATGGACATGCGTTTGAGTAAACTCTGGGAGCTGGTGATGGACAGGGAGGCCTGGCGTGCTGCAGTCCATGGTGTCGCAGAGTCAGACACAACTGAGCGACTGAATGAACTGAACTGAAGAGAAAGTTTCCAGTTATTAAGACTCAAGCCTACTAATAGCTACAAACTTAATGGGAAAAGAATTGGAAGAGCTTCACGTAGCTTCCACTGTCAAATAATGGCTCAGAAAAGCATACCAAATAGCTGGTAAGAGCAGCAAACAGAAGATCATAGCAACAATTTCTAAAAATCATTGTTCTTAAAAACAATTAAATGAGTATAAAATTAATAGAATTATGATAGTTCTTCCTACAACTTATACTGCTTCAGTAATTAGATTTATAATAGATAAACTTTAATTTAGGTATAGAATAAGGGACTATATTCAAATTTTACTTACTCTTGATTTATATATTAGTTAATATTATCATATCAGTTGTTAAATATTTTTAATATTACCACTTCTGAGTCACTACAACGCTCTCACTATAATGCAGTTCACAATGAACCTCACCTTGAGTTGTTTTTAGCACAAAACAAAACATGAGCAGGCAAAAATCACAGCAGACGTCTTATCAAAAACATAAACATAGAATTTAAAGAAGATCCTCTCAACAGTACAATTCAAGTCAGTATCCTGAACGAAGAGAAAATGTCAAAGAACATGGTAGAAAAGAAGTCAAATTTTAGGAATTATTAAGAACAACCTGTCCATAAGGAAAAATAATAGACTAAATGTCAGTAACTGGAAATTACTAAGTAAGTATGGTACACCCATGTAATAATATATGTACAACTAGCACAATTTATCTACTTGATGGTGTAGAAGTGTATAAAGAAATGCAATATTTTTTAGTGGAACAAAAGCAGATTACTATACATCATGTAAAGTAGAAGCCATTTTGATTTAAAAAACATATGCAAAGAGAAATATCTATAAAAGTATACTTGAGAATAAAAGCAATGGTTCTCTGATAGTGGGAATATGAATGATTATTCTATTTGTTCACCTGTACTTTCTGATTTTTCAATTTTCAACATATATATATATACAATAAAAACAGCAATAATGAACTTATTTATTAATAGGTATAAAATTATGTAAAAAGACAGAGGTACTTCAGTGGAGATGGTCAGGACATCAGATCTGAGGACAGCTGACTGTATTTGAATTCTGGCTCCCTAACACAGTTGGTGTACAACTTCAGACTATCCTCATCTACAAAATATAGACACTGAAGGCATCTGTCTCTTAGGGTTATTGCACACATTAAAAGAGATAATTTATGTAAGGTGTTCAGAATAGTGTTTACTACATAACCATTCAATATAGTTAAGCTAATGGAATTTATGGAACTCTAACCTTTTGTTAACAAAGTAAAAGCACAGATTTTCAGATTTCAAAAACATTTTAATCTATCATATTAAAAAAGCTGTTCACTATGAAATTTGAAAAGATTTAGTTTAGAAATATTTCCTTCATAGAACACTGATGCTTAATTAAATTTCTACTTAAAGAAGCATTTCCAAAGTTACCAGTGACCAAAATCCCATAGTATGTTTTTCTCTTAATTGCTGTGGCAAAGCATAATGACTTGGTTTAAATTGTAAAACTTTAATTTTTAAAAAAATTTAATGTAAAAGTATAAAAATTTAATTTAAATTGTAAAAGAAAAGAACTTTCTTCATAACTATCTAGGCCAGAAATAACTACCATACTAATTCTCAAAATCCATATAAATTACCTTAGTTTTTGTTGATGAAATTACTGAACATCTCAGAGACTTAAATATAACCAAATTTTCTAAGAAAATCTTTATCCGTATGAATAGGTATCAAGCAAAAGGAAAGGGATATGCCAAAACAGCAAAACACCTCTCAGCTTCTCAATGTAATTTTTGACTCATACGTTAGACTTCAATGTAGTGTAATATTTTCTCAAAGGCAGCAAGTTTCCAAAGGATGGAGAGATTTTTCATCATTTTAAAGTAAAACAGAACCTCATATCATTTCACGAAAAACTGATAATTAAGTTGATACTTCCCTCTTTGAAACAGCTCAGTAATTATTCACCATGAATGGGGCCGGAGGAGTAACTACCTGTCACGATGTATGATTTGTATAGTTAGAAGTCTAACTCAACTTTCACAGTCTACCCCAATGCCCAATAAAGTCTGCATTTGCTCGGGTCTCTTCCCTTTCCTTCTGTAATTTAAACCATGATTATTACCTGCTCAAATGAGGGGCAGACATGTCCTTCTGACATTATCCCATAAACATTTGGTTCATACTGTTGTTGTCATAACTGCCTTATTTTTTTTCTCTCCATTCATATTCTATCTTGTGCTATA
This sequence comes from Oreotragus oreotragus, assembly GCA_006410675.1. Lineage (NCBI taxonomy): Eukaryota > Metazoa > Chordata > Mammalia > Artiodactyla > Bovidae > Oreotragus > Oreotragus oreotragus. Next base: position 2,422 of record SJYX01020467.1, read on the forward strand.
GCAGAAGTTTGTTATAGTTTCTGCTTTCAAAGAAAGGATTGTGAACAAGTTTAGAAACATGTAAATAAATTTAGTGTAAATGCCTAGTCAAGTCTGTACTACATACAACGTACAGAATGAGAAACATGGAAAAGCAAACTGGGAAACCAGTATAGGGAAGTTAATCCATCGCTAATTCTCATCTTCATGAGAAAGCTTTTAAATAAGACATCAACACAACACTGATACATTCCTCGGTTCCAGGATGCATTTATAACTATTTGCATTCTTTCTCAGTGATGGATTTTTAACTGAGCATTACAGAGTCAGAATCACCTCTAAAAAATGAAGAATTATCATCACAAATATCATAAACAAACAATTATGATTTCATGTTTTAAGGCTCTGATTAGCTTTTCCTTTTCACCTTTTCCCTGTTTAACTTCTTGTTTTAGAAAGACAAGCAATAATTCAGAAACTTCTAACTGTAAATACTCTTCCAGTGGTCCACAAAGTGAAAATTAATTTAGAATAATTAACTCTGGGATATAGACACACCCTAAGAAAATTACTTAATGGCCTAATCAGATTACATTAGGCATGAAGGGATTGGAGGAAAGGGGTATTTAAAAACAGAAGACTCAGTAACTTGTCTAAAGAAGTTCAGAGTCTAATGAAGGAAGATTTTTATCTTATCCAGCTGTTTTATTAACTGATATTTCTTGATTTCCTTTTCCTCACTGTTTACTCCTTCCCTGGTGGCTCAGAGGTTAAAGCGTCTGCCTGGAATGCAGGAGACCCGGGTTCGATCCCCGAGTCGGGAAGATCCCCTGGAGAAGGAAATGGCAACCCACTCCAGTACGCTTGCTTGGAGAATCCCATGGGGGAGAAGCCTGGTGGGCTATATAGTCCATGGGGTCGCAAAGAGTCGGACACGACTGAGCGACTTCACTCACTCACTCACTCATACCTTCAATGGTTCTAAGATGAAACCATTTATGTACTTTTAAAAACATACAAAAGTATACTTTCTATGAACTGCTTATACATACATGTAAAATATGAAAGCAAAGACTGGAAGCATATATACCAAACTTATTAAGGGTGACCCTGAGAAAGGATGAAGGGGTCAAGAAAAGGGAACATTTAGCTTTCACGTTAAATTTTTTTAAATTATAGCTGATTTACAATATTGTGTTAGTTTCAGGTGTACAACAAGTGGTTCAGTTAGATATATATTTTTTCAGAATCTTTTCCATTATAGGTTATTACAAGATACTGAACATAGTTCCCTCTGCCACACAGTAAGTTCATAATTCTATATTAAGAAAATCGCTTATATCTATTAACCCTAAACTCCTAATTTATCCTCCCCCAGATGCTCTCTTTTCCCTTTGAAAACCATAAGTTTCCAAAGTTTGGAAACAAACCATAAGTCTGTTTTCCATCTGTCAGTCTCTTTCTGTGATGAACGTTGATTCATTTGTATGATTTTTTAGATTCTGCATACAAATAATATCATATCTGTCTGTCTTACTTCAGTTAGTATGATATTCTCTAGATTCAGTCATGTTGCTACAAAGGGCAATATTTCATTCTTTATTGTGGCTGAGTAATATATCATCATACATATCTTCTTAAGCCAACTGTGGTCTTATAAACAGCGCTGCTACAACACTGGAGAGCATGTGTCTTTCTGAATTAGAGGTTTTGTCTTTTCCAGATATATGCCCACGAGTGGGATTGCTGGATCATATGCTATCTCTATCTTTAGTTTTTAAAGGAATCTCTGTACTGTTTTCCATAATGTATCTATCAATTTACATTCCCACCAACAGTATAGCAGGGTTCTCTTTTCTCCATACCCTCTCCAGCATTTATCATTTGTAGACTTTTTGATGCTAGCCATCCTGACAGGTTTGAGTTGATATCTCCCTGTGGTTTAGATTTGCATTTCTCTAATAATTAGCAATTCTGAGCATCTTTTCATGTGCCTGCTGGCCATCTGTATGTCTTCTTTGGAGAGAAGTCTATTTAGGTCTTCTGTCCATTTTTTGATTAGATTGTTTTTCTGATATTAAGTTGTATGAGCTGTTTATGTATTTTGGAAATTAAGACCTTGCTGGTTGTATCACTTGAAAATATTCTCTCCCATTCAGGGAGAAAATAAAAGCAAATGAAACAACTGACAAAGGTTCAATCTCCAAAATATACAAATGGCTCACACAGCACAATACCAGAAAAACAAACAACCCAATCAAAAAGTAGGCAGAAGATCTAAACAGACATTTCTCCAAAGAAGACATACAGATGGCTAATAAGCACATGAAAAGATGCTCGATGTTGCTCATTAATAGAGAAATGCAAATCAAAATTACAATGAGGTGTCACTTCACACCATTCAGAATGGCCATCATCAAAAATATCTACTAACAGTAAATGCTGGAGCAGGTGTGGAGAAAAGGGAACCCTCTCGCACAGTGGGTGGNATGAGCAGGCACAAATCACAGCAGATATCTTATCAAAAACATAAACATAGAATTTAAAGAAGATCCTCTCAACAGTACAATTCAAGTCAGTGTCCTGAACGAAGAGAGAATGTCAAAGAACATGGTAGAAAAGAAGTCAAATTTTAGGAATTATTAAGAACAACCTGTCCATAAGGAAAAATAATAGACTAAATGTCAGTAACTGGAAATTACTAAATAAGTATGGTACACCCATGTAATAATATATGTACAACTAGCACAATTTATCTACTTGATGGTGTAGAAGTGTATAAAGAAATGCAATTTTTTTAGTGGAACAAAAGCAGATTACTATACATCATGTAAAGTAGAAGCCATTTTGATTTAAAAAACATATGCAAAGAGAAATATCTATAAAAGTATACTTGAGAATAAAAGCAATGGTTCTCTGATAGTGGGAATATGAATGATTATTCTATTTGTTCACCTGTAATTTCTGATTTTTCAATTTTCAACATATATATACACAATAAAAACAGCAATAATGAACATTTATTAATAGGTATAAAATTATGTAAAAAGACAGAGGTACTTCAGTGGAGATGGTCGGGACATCAGATCTGAGGACAGCTGACTGTATTTGAATTCTGGCTCCCTAACACAGTTGGTGTACAACTTCAGACTATCCTCATCTACAAAATATAGACACTGAAGGCATCTGTCTCTTAGGGTTATTGCACACATTAAAAGAGATAATTTATGTAAGGTGTTCAGAATAGTGTTTACTACATAACCATTCAATATAGATAAGCTAATGGAATTTATGGAACTCTAATTAACCTTTTGTTAACAAAGTAAAAGCACAGATTTTCAGATTTCAAAAACATTTTAATCTATCATATTAAAAAAGCTGTTCACTATGAAATTTGAAAAGATTTAGTTTAGAAATATTTCCTTCATAGAACACTGATGCTTAATTAAATTTCTACTTAAAGAAGCATTTCCAAAGTTACCAGTGACCAAAATCCCATAGTATGTTTTTCTCTTAATTGCTGTGGCAAAGCATAATGACTTGGTTTAAATTGTAAAACTTTAATTTTTAAAAAAATTTAATGTAAAAGTATAAAAATTTAATTTAAATTGTAAAAGAAAAGAACTTTCTTCATAACTATCTAGGCCATAAATAACTACCATACTAATTCTCAAAATCCATATAAATTACCTTAGTTTTTGTTGATGAAATTACTGAACATCTCAGAGACTTAAATATAACCAAATTTTCTAAGAAAATCTTTATCCGTATGAATAGGTATCAAGCAAAAGGAAAGGGATATGCCAAAACAGCAAAACACCTCTCAGCTTCTCAATGTAATTTTTGACTCATACGTTAGACTTCAATGTAGTGTAATATTTTCTCAAAGGCAGCAAGTTTCCAAAGGATGGAGAGATTTTTCATCATTTTAAAGTAAAACAGAACCTCATATCATTTCACGAAAAACTGATAATTAAGTTGATACTTCCCTCTTTGAAACAGCTCAGTAATTATTCACCATGAATGGAGCCGGAGGAGTAACTACCTGTCACGATGTATGATTTGTATAGTTAGAAGTCTAACTCAACTTTCACAGTCTACCCCAATGCCCAATAAAGTCTGCATTTGCTCGGGTCTCTTCCCTTTCCTTCTGTAATTTAAACCATGATTATTACCTGCTCAAATGAGGGGCAGACATGTCCTTCTGACATTATCCCATAAACATTTGGTTCATACTGTTGTTGTCATAACTGCCTTATTTTTTTTCTCTCCATTCATATTCTATCTTGTGCTATAGCAGAAGTTTGTTATAGTTTCTGCTTTCAAAGAAAGGATTGTGAACAAGTTTAGAAACATGTAAATAAATTTAGTGTAAATGCCTAGTCAAGTCTGTACTACATACAACGTACAGAATGAGAAACATGGAAAAGCAAACTGGGAAACCAGTATAGGGAAGTTAATCCATCGCTAATTCTCATCTTCATGAGAAAGCTTTTAAATAAGACATCAACACAACACTGATACATTCCTCGGTTCCAGGATGCATTTATAACTATTTGCATTCTTTCTCGGTGATGGATTTTTAACTGAGCATTACAGAGTCAGAATCACCTCTAAAAAATGAAGAATTATCATCACAAATATCATAAACAAACAATTATGATTTCATGTTTTAAGGCTCTGATTAGCTTTTCCTTTTCACCTTTTCCCTGTTTAACTTCTTGTTTTAGAAAGACAAGCAATAATTCAGAAACTTCTAACTGTAAATACTCTTCCAGTGGTCCACAAAGTGAAAATTAATTTAGAATAATTAACTCTGGGATATAGACACACCCTAAGAAAATTACTTAATGGCCTAATCAGATTACATTAGGCATGAAGGGATTGGAGGAAAGGGGTATTTAAAAACAGAAGACTCAGTAACTTGTCTAAAGAAGTTCAGAGTCTAATGAAGGAAGATTTTTATCTTATCCAGCTGTTTTATTAACTGATATTTCTTGATTTCCTTTTCCTCACTGTTTACTCCTTCCCTGGTGGCTCAGAGGTTAAAGCGTCTGCCTGGAATGCAGGAGACCCGGGTTCGATCCCCGAGTCGGGAAGATCCCCTGGAGAAGGAAATGGCAACCCACTCCAGTACGCTTGCTTGGAGAATCCCATGGGGGAGAAGCCTGGTGGGCTATATAGTCCATGGGGTCGCAAAGAGTCGGACACGACTGAGCGACTTCACTCACTCACTCACTCATACCTTCAATGGTTCTAAGATGAAACCATTTATGTACTTTTAAAAACATACAAAAGTATACTTTCTATGAACTGCTTATACATACATGTAAAATATGAAAGCAAAGACTGGAAGCATATATACCAAACTTATTAAGGGTGACCCTGAGAAAGGATGAAGGGGTCAAGAAAAGGGAACATTTAGCTTTCACGTTAAATTTTTTTAAATTATAGCTGATTTACAATATTGTGTTAGTTTCAGGTGTACAACAAGTGGTTCAGTTAGATATATATTTTTTCAGAATCTTTTCCATTATAGGTTATTACAAGATACTGAACATAGTTCCCTCTGCCACACAGTAAGTTCATAATTCTATATTAAGAAAATCGCTTATATCTGTTAACCCTAAACTCCTAATTTATCCTCCCCCAGATGCTCTCTTTTCCCTTTGAAAACCATAAGTTTCCAAAGTTTGGAAACAAACCATAAGTCTGTTTTCCATCTGTCAGTCTCTTTCTGTGATGAACGTTGATTCATTTGTATGATTTTTTAGATTCTGCATACAAATAATATCATATCTGTCTGTCTTACTTCAGTTAGTATGATATTCTCTAGATTCAGTCATGTTGCTACAAAGGGCAATATTTCATTCTTTATTGTGGCTGAGTAATATATCATCATACATATCTTCTTAAGCCAACTGTGGTCTTATAAACAGCGCTGCTTCAACACTGGAGAGCATGTGTCTTTTTGAATTAGAGGTTTTGTCTTTTCCAGATATATGCCCACGAGTGGGATTGCTGGATCATATGCTATCTCTATCTTTAGTTTTTAAAGGAATCTCTGTACTGTTTTCCATAATGTATCTATCAATTTACATTCCCACCAACAGTATAGCAGGGTTCTCTTTTCTCCATACCCTCTCCAGCATTTATCATTTGTAGACTTTTTGATGCTAGCCATCCTGACAGGTTTGAGTTGATATCTCCCTGTGGTTTAGATTTGCATTTCTCTAATAATTAGCAATTCTGAGCATCTTTTCATGTGCCTGCTGGCCATCTGTATGTCTTCTTTGGAGAGAAGTCTATTTAGGTCTTCTGTCCATTTTTTGATTAGATTGTTTTTCTGATATTAAGTTGTATGAGCTGTTTATGTATTTTGGAAATTAAGACCTTGCTGGTTGTATCACTTGAAAATATTCTCTCCCATTCAGGGAGAAAATAAAAGCAAATGAAACAACTGACAAAGGTTCAATCTCCAAAATATACAAATGGCTCACACAGCACAATACCAGAAAAACAAACAACCCAATCAAAAAGTAGGCAGAAGATCTAAACAGACATTTCTCCAAAGAAGACATACAGATGGCTAATAAGCACATGAAAAGATGCTCGATGTTGCTCATTAATAGAGAAATGCAAATCAAAATTACAATGAGGTGTCACTTCACACCATTCAGAATGGCCATCATCAAAAATATCTACTAACAGTAAATGCTGGAGCAGGTGTGGAGAAAAGGGAACCCTCTCGCACAGTGGGTGGGAATGTAAATCGACACAGTCACTACAGAGAACAGTATGGAGATTCCTTAAAAAATTAGGAATAAAATTACCATATGACCCAACAATCCCACTACTGGGCATATACTTCAAGGAAATCATAATCAGAAAGGACACATGTACCCCAATGTTCAATGCACCACAATTTACAAAAGCTACAATATGGAAGCAACCTCAGCTCAGTTCAGCTCAGTTGTTTAGTCGTGTCCGACTCTGCGACCCCATGAATCACAGCACGCCAGGCCTCCCTGTCCATCACCAACTCCCAGAGTTTACTCAGACTCATGTCCACCCAGTCGGTGATGCCATCCAGCCATCTCATCCCCTGTCTTCCCCTTCTCCTCCTGCCCCCAATCCCTCTGAGCACCAGGGTCTTTTCCAGTGAGTCAACTCTTCACATGAGGTGGCCAAAGTATTGGAGTTTCAGCCTCAGCATCAGTCCTTCCAATGAACACCCACGACTGATCTCCCTTAGGATGGACTGGTTGGATCTCCTTGCAATCCAAGCGACTCTCAAGAGTCTTCTCCAACACCACGGTTCAAAAGCATCAATTCTTTGGTGCTCAGCCTTTTTCACAGTCCAACTCTCACATCCATACATGACCACAAGAAAAACCATAGCCTTGACTAGACGGACCTTTGTTGGCAAAGTAATGTCTCTGCTTTAGATGTCCATTAACAGATAAATGGATAAAAAAGTTGTGGTATATATATACAAAGGAATATTATTCAGCCATAAAAAGAGTGCATTTGACTCAGTTCTAATGAGGTGGATGAACCTAGAGCCTATTATACGATTGAACTAAGTCAGAAAGGGGAAAACAAATGTCATGTGTTAACACATACATAGAATCTAGATAGATGGTACTGATGATACTATTTGCAGGGCAGCAAAGAGATGCAGACGTAAAGAACGGGTTTGGACACAGAGGGGCGATGATTTTAGAGAGTAGCATGGAAACATATATATTACTGTATGCAAAACAGATAGCAAGTGGGAATTTGCTGTGTGACACAGGGAACCCAAACCTGGTGCTCTGTGACAACCTAGAGGGGTAGGAAGGGGTGGGAGGTGGGGCGGAGGTTCAGTAGGAAGAGGACATATACATGCCTATGGCTGATTCATGTTGATGTATGGCAGAAACCATCACAATATTGTACAGTACTATACTCCAATTAAAAATAGAATAAAATTTAAAACAAAAAAAACATTCTCTCCCATTCAATAGCTTGTCTTTTTGTTCATTTCCTTTGCTTTGCAAAAGCTTTTAAGTTTGATTAGGTCTCCTTTATTTTTATTTCTGTTGCCTTGGGAGGCTGATCTAAGAAAATATTGCTACAATTTATGTCAGAGAATGTTTTCCCTCTGTTCTCTTCTAGTTTTACGGTATGGTGTCTTACAGTTAAGTCTTTAAACAATTTTGAGTTTATTTTTGTAAATGGTGAGGGAGAGGTCTAATTTCATTGATTCAGAGGTGGCTGTCCAGCTTTCCCAACACCACTTGCTGAAGAGTCTGTCTTTTCTCCATTGTATATTCTCGTCTCCTTTGTTGTGGACTAATTGACCTCAGGTGCGTGGGTTTATTTCTGGGCTGTTTGTTCCATTGATGTATATATCTGTTTTTGTGCCATAATCATGCTGTTTTGATTACTGTAGCTTTGTAGTCTTGTCTGAAGTCTGACAGGGTTATGCTTCAAGCTTTTTTTTTTCTCCCCTGAGGATTGTTTTGGCAATTCTGGGTATTTGTGATTCCATATGACTTTCTGTATTTCTGTGGCATGGGTTGGTATTTTTTCTCTTTCATTTCTTATTTTTTGGTCTGCTCTTCTTTCTTCTTGGTGAGCCTAGGTCGAGGCTTGGCATTTTTATCTTTTAAAAAAGCCATCTCTTCCTTTTATTTATCTTTTTTACTGTTTTTTTTTAAACCTCTATTTCATTTCTTCTCTAATCTTCTATTATTTCTTTCCTTCTGCTGACATTGGGGTTTTGTGTTTTTATTTTTCTAATTCTTTTAAGGTGGTACGTTAGTGGTTTGAGATTTCTCCTCTTTCTTGAGGAAGGCCTAGATCACTATGAACTTCCCTCTGAGAGCTGCCATTGCTCTATCCCAACCTGTATTATCATTACTGCTTGTCTTGAGGTATTTTCTGATGGTCATGCCTTGCTATTCATGACCTGACACTGGGCTCCAAGGTTCAGCCAAGATCACATCCCAGGCCCTCGGGGCTGTCTTCACACAGCTGGGTGGAGTCCACTCCCAGGGGTAAACACACGAGTTTCAGTGCCTAGCCGCTGTGCGTACTAGCAGCGCCCACCTCCCTACCCACCAGCCAGGGCACAGTTCCAGACAGGAAGTACTGTGAGGCGGCAGTCACCAGCGCTAGTGTCTCTCCACCTTAATCAAGCTGAATTTTTAAAAGCAAGACATATTCACATGTCAGTATATAAACTGTTTTAAAGTAGAGCCATAAAGTGTTTCTGGAAATAATGCTAAAGTACTTATGCTTGTTGATTCTGGGTAGTATGAACATTAGTGAAGGACATTAACTTCTTTGTATTTATTGTTTTAGTCCCTACCAGTCCATCAGAAGGAAAGGAGTAGCTCTTTATTAGTTGACTAGTTTATTATTCTATCAGAGATGCCCAGTTTAATAGCAGCTGCCTTCTCACAGTTTCAAGAACTGTTAAAGTATCACAGTAGTAGAGATACCTTTATTACTGCTGAGACTGTTACAAAGACTTACAGTATTAGATAGGGCTTCCTAAATCTCCTATCATATACTCTAAAGCAAAGGTCTACAGTCAAGATTTCTGCCAAACATTAAAAAAAAAACACCACCTAAAATGTGACACTTCACGCCACCTGCATAGACCCTTATGCCCTTGCTGTGGTATGCTTAAGACAAACGTGTCTGGAGGTGACAGGAGCCGAGTTCTAGATTCCTGTCTGCTAGACGATTGAAATATTTCACAGAGGAACCAATTCCCAAAATCTTTCCCCTTATCTAAGTGAGTTTTCACAATAGTCTGCCATGACTATTGTTTCACAGTATCTCAAAAACAAAAAACAAAAAAAACAGCTCTGACGTTTTTGAAATAAGCCTAACAGGTAAAGTAACAAGTCACTAGTATTTCCTCAAACTTTCTGTACCAGGTTCCAAGGATACGAAGCCTGCATACAAGCAACCTGCAGAAAGGCTAAATACAGGAGGCATAATATGCTTTATATCTGAGTTTGAGGCCAAACCCCAGGTATTTCCCACTTGTAGCGTTCTTTATTTGCCTAGGAGTCCAAAGTCTTCATGAAATGTTCTCGGAACAACGAGATAGCAATCTCAGAAGATAAAAGTTCCTTCATTCTTGTATAGGTAGGAGAGTAGCTGATACAGTACATTATGGTGGTCAAGCAACTGTGCTCTGAACCAGCTGAACCTGGATTTGGGCTCCAGCTCTTACAGCTGTGGAAAACTGGACATATTAATGTACCTCTGTAGATGCTGGTTTTTTTTTTTTTCCAGGATTAATATATAAAAAGTAACAAAACCAAAAGATTTCTGTGAAGATAAAATTAAATTCTATACAAAGACTTTAGCAGTGCCTTAAAGAAAATAAACATATATTCCACCGTGGCCACATTAATAAATATTCCTCTGGCTTGAGGGCTCCTTCATGACATGGCCTTCCCACCACGCTGTCCCCCAAATTTCTACTAATACTCTAAAAGAAGTGAGGGTTTTTTCTCCTGGGCTCCAGAGTTGACAGCCATGTTGGGGTTAGTCTTCAGAAGTAGCTTCAAATTTTCCATTTCCTTAAAGAGATTACCTCACAAACAGACTTGCCTCCCCGATTAGGGTTGGTTTCCCAGGAGATGTACCTTGTTGGTAAGCTTAAACTCAGGGAAAATACAGATGTTCTAGTCAGTTTAAACCACCCACTACTGCTCTTAGAAATAACATTATTGTCAATCCATTTGTGACTGTATGTAATGCTCCCTAAATGCAGGTGAGACTGAGTTCCTATTGGCATTGCTAACGTCTGTAAACCTGTAAATTAAACTTGTAAATTAAAGTGTCAGGTCCCAGTTTAATCTTGTCAGATTGCCATTAGCATTATTCCTCCACCTTCCAGATATGCATCAGCCTCTCAATGGACGGAGCCTGCATTCAATTTATAATTATCTCTTATTAACTCAGGGGACTGAGTAGTTCTTTTAAAAGACACACCGACCTATTCCTAGTTACAAACACTTAGAGCCTCAGTTTTGCAGCTAATGAACTGTATGATCTTAGTAAAGTTGCACATGTCTGGGTGTCAGTTTGGTAATCAATCTGTTAAGGGTATCTTTAATGTCTATGTTTTAATTTCCATCATTCCACTACTAGACAAGTATCTCGAACAAAAAATAAAACTACGAAGGATCCATATAGATCTATATCCATTCAACACAGCAATCCTACCAACTTATTTTAAGATTGGAAGTGTATAAA